>CAUYON010188794.1:0-16246 GCA_963573935.1 Arctocebus calabarensis | reverse complement strand
TTGGGTTATAGCCTTCATATGAAAGCTATAAATTAGCTTCATAGTAGGACTGAGTACATTGGATACTTTTTCTTCCATTCTTGAGATACTTTGCTAAGATAAATATGTTCCAGCTCCATCCATGTGCCTCACATAATTTCTAAAGATCTGAAATTCAGGAATAAAGTTAGTTGGGGAGTTTTGGCTTAGGGTTTCTCATGGGGTTGCAGTCAAGATGTTGGTTGGGGTTATAGAAATCTGAAGCTTCCTTTCAAGATGGCTCACTCACGTGGCTATTGGCAGCAAGTCTCAACTGGCTGGGTATTTCACTGAATTTCAATTTTGTCTTAGTTCAAAAAATCAAAATAGTCCAGGTGCAGTGGTTTACAGCTGTAATCCTAGCACTCTGGGAGGCCACAGAGGAAAGATTGCTTGAGGTCAGGAGTTTTAGACTAGCCTGAGAAAGAGTATAGCGAGACCCCTGTGTCTACTAAAAATAGAAAAATTAGCCAGCTGGGCATGTTGGTGTGTGCCTGTAGTTTCAGCTAAATGGAGGCTGAGGCAGGAAGATCACTCTTGAGCCCAAGAGTTTGAGGTTGCTGTGACCTATGAAAAATAAATTAGGCACTAAAAATCAAAAACAAAATGAAACCAACCTTTGCATTAAATTGGTAAAATTGTTATTTCAAATGACTTTAAAATACAATTATTTAATCATTTTTTGGTTTGTTTTGAGATAGGATCTTGCCTGGGATAGAGTGCACTGGCATCACGTACCTCACTGCAACTTCAAACTCCGGGATTCAAGGGATCCTCATGCCTGAGCCTCGTAAGTAGTTGGGACCAAAGGCATATGCCTCCACATCTTACTAATTTTTCTTTTTCTTTTAAGAGTCAGTCTTGCTATGTTGCTCAGGCTGGTCTCAAAATCCCAGCCTAAAGCAATCCTCTGGCCTCGGCCTCCCAAAGTGCTGGAATTACTGCCTTAACATTTTTAGAGGGATATATCATGAGGAAAACAATCAACTGCAAAAAAATGTTAAACTGTTTTTATTGGTCATCTCATCTCCTTAGTAAAAATATTGATATGTTTTTCTTTTTTTGAGACAGAGTTTCAAGTTGTCACCCTGGGTAGAGTACCATGGCATCATAGCTCACAACAACCTCTACTAACTCTTGGGCTTAAGCGATTCTCTTGCCTCAGTCTCCCAAGTAGTTGGGACAATAGGCGCTCTCCACAATGCCTGGCTATTTTTCTTTTTGTTGCGATTGTGTTTGTGTTTTAGCTGGCCCAGGCCAGGTTTGAACCTGTCATACTCTATATATGTGGCCGGCACCCTAGCTGCTAAGCTACTGGTACCCGCTGCAACGCCTGGCTGTTTTCTTGTTGCTGTTTTCTTGACAGCATGCCATCATGCCCAGTTAAGTTTTCGTTTGTTGGCAAGATGGCATCTGGCTATGTTGTTTAGTCTGGTCTTTAACACACAGCCTCAAGTGATCCTCTTGCCTCAGACTCCCAAAGTGATAGGGTACTAGATGTGAACCACTACATTCATCCTTAGAGCAAAAGTTTTTAATTTTAATGAAGTTCAACATCAGTTTTTTCTTTCATGGACTGTGCTTTTGGTCTTGTATTCAAAAATTCATCGCCTAAACTAAGGTCCCAATGATTTTCTCCTATGTTATCTTCTAAGAGTTTCATAGTTTTGTGTCTTACCTTTTAGGTCTGTGATCCATTTTGAGTTCCTATTTGTGAAATGTGTAATGTCTGTGTCTACACTTACTTTCTTGCATGTGGATGTCTACTTTATCCAGAATCTTTTTTTTTTTTTGGTAGAGACAGAGTCTCACTTTATCGCCCTTGGTAGAGTGCCGTGGCATCACACAGCTCACAGCAACCTCCAACTCCTGGGCTTAAGCGATTCTCTTGCCTCAGCCTCCCAAGCTGGTGAGACTACAGGTGCCCACCACAATGCCTGGCTATTTTTCTGTTTTTGCAGTTCGGCGGAGGCCGGGTTTGAATCTGCCACCTTCAGTATATGGGGCTGGCGCCCTACTCGATGAGCCACAGGCGCCGCCCTCCAGCATCATTTTTTTAATTATTATTTTTAATATTGTTTGGGAAAATAGATTTTTTAATTTTAACATAGTATTTTCATTTTTTAGCTGGAATTCCATAAATAACTTGCCCCTCATCAAATATTTGATTACCTGAGGAAAGGCATAATAAATGATTGAGTTCTTCTCTTTATTTTCTAGTTTTCAAAATAGTTAGCTGTGCAACATACTCCAAAGATGACTAGTGACATTTCTGTTTTTAGTGTAACTATGAACTCATGAATTTTGTGATCAAATACAAATATGTTACTGTCACTTGTTATTATTCATTGTTATTGCAAGTACTATGGTTGTTATTCCCTTTGACATCCATATGGTGCTATTTTTGGATTGTGGGAGTCCTTTCAGGTTAGTTCCTGAGTCCTTTGGTCATGATTCCAGCAGTCCTTGCTTTCCAGTATAACAAGTTGTTCCAGGTTCTCCTTGTCTATTTCCTGCTCCAGACCCAGATACTAAGAAGTACTTGTTCATCATGGTGGAAAATGGTATTTAGAGACCACAATCTAGATCAGCGGTTCTCAACCTATGGGTCACGACCCCTTTTTTCCATTTGTAACAACGAGGCAATTAGGAAGGTTGAGAACCGCTGATCTAGATATTTGATTGCTTGTAGACTGGTCATTGTTTGGCATTTTTTTTTTTTTTTACAGTTTTTGTCCAGGGATGGGTTTGAACCCACTACCTCCGGCATACAGGACCAGCGCCCTACTCTTTTGAGCCACAGGCACCACCTTGTTTGGCATTTTTCAATTAAATTTTAGGACTTCAGAGATTTCACTCAACTTTTTTTTTTTTTGTATAGACAGAGTCTCACTTTATTGTCCTTGGTGGAGTGCCATGGCGTCATACAGCTCACAGCAACCTCTAACTCCTGGGGTGTAGGCAATTCTCTTGCCTCAGCCTTCTGAGCAGCTGGCACAACACCTGGCTATTTTTCTGTTTTTGCAGTTCAGCTGAGGCTAGGTTTGAACCCACCACCTTCAGTATATGGGGCCGGTGCCCTACTTGATGAGCCACAGGCGCCGCCCACACTCAACTTTTTTGATTTTTATATTTGTATCTCTTTCTCTTATGATTGACATCTTGGTTTCTGTTAACATCAACATAAATTTTTATTATATTACATGTAATAGTTTTAGGTGGTGACTGACATGTTTTAGGAAGTACTTGGGAGGCTGGGGCAAAAGGATTATTTAAGCTTAGGAGCATGAGGTTGCAGTGAACTCTGATGATACAGCTGAAAAAGAAAATATCCATTTTGCAGTTCCTTGCAAAATAATGCATCTAGGCAATAATTATCAATGACTACTAAACTATTACCTGTAGCCTGGTGTGGTGGCATGTGCCTGTAGTCCTAATTACTAGGGAGCTTGAGCAGGAGGCTCGCTTGAGCCTAGGAGTTAGAGGTTATAGTGAGCTGTGATGATGCCGGTGCACTGCAGCCTGGGTGACAGAATAAGACCCTGTCCCCAAAAAATAAAAATAAGCTATCATGTAAATAGTTGGCAACATTTGAACCTGTTAATTAATTTTAACAAGATAAAAATAACATTCAACCAGATGTTGTTTTCACCTAAGGAGTTGTAATAAGTATATTCTACAGCTTATAAAGTAGTCCTGTAAGAAAAAAAAAGGAAAATGGATCTCAACAAACCTTTTATCTGAGTGCCTACTTGTAGGAAATAAAAGAGACAAAGAAATATGCTAAATGACACCAGAGGAATGCAATCAGAAAAATCCATAATTTCATAAATTTTGCAGAAATTCATAAATTTTGAAATCTGGTTTCATCAACAAATGAACACATTGCAGGAAATAAAGAGGGGAAAACTTACAGATTAAAAGAGAGTTAAGTGTTATCCCAATGCAATATGTGAACCTCATTTGAAATTGTAAAATTTATGAGGCAAATGGAGAAATTTGAATGCTAGATATTTGATAACATTAAGAAAATAACTTGCTGTGGGCATGTTAATGATGTTCTTATGTTTAAGGGAGTCTGTATTTTAAATAGTTTTACAAGTATTTGTGAATAAAATTATGTGATATCTGGGATATGCTTAGAAATAATCAATTGAGGGGAAGGGGATGGTAATGTAGATGAAGTAAAATTGAGTGTTGATAATTGTTAAAGTTGGATAAGAACATGGGTTTAAAATTTTTTTCTATTAAGAAAAATAGGGATGGCGCCTGTGCTCAGAGGGTAGGGCGCCCGCCCCGTATATGGAAGGTTGTGGGTTCAAACCTGGCCCCAGCCAAACTGCAAAAAAAAAATAGCTGGGTATTGTGGCAGGGGCCCCTAAACCCAGCTACTCGGGAGGCTGAGGTTGCTGTGAGCTGTGTGACACTAAAACACTCTACCAAGGGCGATAGAGTGAGACTCTGTCTCTACAAAAAACAAAAAAAAGAAAAGAAAGGGCGGCACCCGTGGCTCAGTGAGTAGGGTGCCAGCCCCACATACTGAGGGTGGTGGGTTCAAATCTAACCCCAGCCAAACTGCAACAAAAAAGTAGCTGGGCATTATGGCAGGTGCCTGTGGTCCCAGCTATTCGGGAGGCTGAGGTAGGAGAATCGCCTAAGGCCAAGAGCTGGAGGTTGCTGTGAGCTGTGATGCCAGAGCACTTCACCGAGGGTGACAAAGTGAGGCTCTGTCTCTCAAAAAAAAAAAAAAAAAGAATGTCGGGTGGTGCCAGTGGCTCAGTGAGGAGGGCGTTGGCCCCATATACCAAGCGTGGCAGGTTCAAACCTGGCCCAACCAAACTGCAACAAAAAATAGCTGGGCATTGTGGCTGGGCATTGTGGCAGGTGTCTGTGGTCCCAGCTACTTGGTTGGGAGGCTGAAGCAAGAGAATCGCCTAAGCCCAGGAGTTGGAGGTTGCTGTGAGCTATGACGCCACGGCATTTTACTGAGGGTGACAAAGTGAGACTCTGTCTCTTAAAAAGAAAAATAGAATGTCTCTAAGGTTTCTGTTATAAGCAACTAGAAGGATGAAGCTGCCATCAGTTGACCTGGAGAAGGCTGTAGGTAGAGCAGGTTTGGTAGAGTTCAGTTTTGAGCATGTTGAACTTGAGATGTCAGTTGGATATTCAAATGGAGCTACTGAATAGGCAGTTAAGTATATAATCTGGGATTTGAGAGAAGATAAATTGGGAGTCATTGGCATATAGTAGTACTTATAGCAGTGAGACTAGATGAGATCAAGAAAGGAGTGTGAGAGTAAATAGAACATTATAAGTGCTCAAGAAATACTCATAATCATATGACAAATTCCTTTTTTTGATTTCTTTCTCAGAACTACAGAATTTTTATTGTTACTTGTATTATGTGTTATAATTATTTGTATATGTCTTATTTTCTACATAGATTGTGAGTTCTTTGGCGCTAGACACTAGATCTTACTCATCTTTACATACTGTTCCCTCTCCATCACCACCTTGGAGCAAAAATGGTGCCTTGCATTTAAGCATATTGAAATTAACAAATGAACTTGAATTTATGAAGAAATTTTTGGTAAGTGCTATAGATTTCTGACTTGCTTTGGCTCTAGGTTCCTGTAGTGATGAGCTTATACATGTATCTGAGCTGGGCTGAGATGCATTAATTGTTATTCTTACCACTAGTAAGCACACTAGCTCTGTACATCCCAAATCAATCTCTGAATTCCAACCTTACTTAAGATACTACAGGAGGGACATGGGTAAGGTGACTCAGACTAGAGTAGGAAAGAACAATAATGATGTGGGGAGTAGGCCCAAGAACAGGCACTTGAGGGGACATGACTTTACTTTAGGTAGACACACACACACCTCAGAGAGATGAGTAAACATTTCACAGCTCAGCCTCTAGGACACAGTGGTGTCCTTGCTCGCTTTAGTGTTCTCTTATATTCTTTTTAAATTTCTTAGCCTTAGCCCCGGAACATAAAAACTCTCTTCTCCCAATTGGGACTCAAGAGTTTAGGAGTAGCTGTTTTGTTTTGTTTTTTAATCTGCAAGATGAATTTTTCTCACTTTCTACGATACTGGCTCTGATTCCTGGAAGTTTCCAAAGGCTCTTTTCTTCCTTCTATTCCTTTGTCGGGTGCATGTTAACTTTTCTTGTAGAATTGCCCTAACCAAGTCTGCCCAGCTACAAACTTTGATAATTTGGTGTTGGTGTCTCTCTTTCTCTCCTCCTCTCTCTCTTGTTTTTTCTCTCTTCTATTAAAACAACTACTGTATAATTATCAAGATCAGGATAATAACATTAATTCAATATGTAATCTATAGACCTTATTCAAACATCTCAGTGCTCTCATTAGAGTGATTTATAGAAAGAAATACTGGGCAATGCTTGTGGCTCCAAGGAGTACGGTGCTGGCCCCATATACCAGAGGTGGTGGGTTCAAACCTGACCCTGGCAAAAAAAAAAAAAAAAAATAAAGAAAGAAAGAAATACTAAGGTCTGGCCAGGATTCATTAAACATCGTGTCTTTGTAGTCTTCTCAAATCTGTAACATTTCCTCAGTCTGTTTTTGTCATTTTTAACCTTGGCTTTCCCTCTCTCACTGTCTCTCTCTTTGAATAATATGGGCTTTTAGCCGGGTATTGTGGCGGGTGCCTGTAGTCCCAGCTACTTGGGAGGCTGAGGCAAGAGACATGCTTAAACCCAAGAGTTGGAGGTTGCTGTGAGCTATGATGCCACGCACAGCACTCTACCAAGGGCAACATAGACTGTCTCACAAAAAAAGAACATGGGCTTTATTTGTACAGCACCTGTCAAACATCAGAGTTTCCCTTTTATTCCCTTACAATCAGATGCAGGTTATACCTTTTCGGCAGGGAGATAATTAAGGTGCATTGTAACAAGTGACACCTGATGGCATTTTTGTCCCCTTACTGATGATATTAATTGAGATCACTTGGTTGAGTTGGTGAACATGAGGTTTCTTCACTAGAAGAAATTTGCTACTTTTCTCTTTGTAATAATTCACTACATTTTAGGGATACACTTTGAGATCATGTAAATACTCTCTTTTTCACCATATTATGAGTTTTAGCATCAGTAATATTTGTTTATTTTGAATCATCTTTACTGTGAAATATAACACCAAAATAAAATAAAATACAACTGTACAGATTTATGAATTATAAATAGTAAACCTGTGTAATGCACCAATGAGAAGATTTCCAAGCACCTGATATAACTCTTTTTTTTTTTTTTTGTATAGACAGAGTCTTACTTTATCGCCCCTGGTAGAGTGCCGTGGCGTCACACAGATCACAGCAACCTCCAACTTCTGGGCTTAGGCAATTCTCTTGCCTCAGCCTCCCAAGCAGCTGGGACTACAGGCACCCTCCACAACACCCGGCTATTTTTTTGTTGCAGTTTGTCTGGGGCCGGGTTTGAACCTGCCACCCTCGGCATATGGGGCCAGTGCCTTACTGACTGAGCCACAGGTGCCGCCCTGATATAACTCTTAATTACAATCTGTCTGTCCCCTCTGAAATTAACCATTCATTCTAGCTCTTATTGCAATCTTATTTAAATTTCTTTAATGATCTAGGTATGCATCTTTAAATATTAAAATTTAGTTTTGTCTCATTGAAAACTTTTTATTCACCTAATGTGCACATTTTGAGGGTGTATAACACGCCCCCTGGGTGAAGGGCTCTTCTAAAAATGGAACTTTACCCTGGAAGTGAGAACAATGTAACCTAAAAATTGTACCCTCATATTAATTTGAAAAAAGAAAAAACAAACAGAAAAAGAAAATCTTTTTATTGTAGTAAAATCCACATAACATAAACTCTGCCATTATATTTGTTGCTAAGTGTATGGTTCAGTGGTATTAATTACATTCACATTGTTGTGCAACCATCAGCACCATCCATTTCCAGAACTTTTCATCTTTCCAGACTGAGGTTCTGTAACTCGTTAAACACTAACTCCTATTCTTCTCTCCTCCCAGCCCCTGGCAACCACAGTTCTACTTTCTGTCTCTATGAAATTGCTTTGTTCTAGGTACCTAATATAAGTGGAATTGTTTTCAATTTTCAGATGTTTTCAAGGTTCATCCATGTTGTAGCACTTGTCATAATTTCCTTTGTTTTTAAGGATAAATAGTATAGCATTGTAAGTCTATGTCACATTTTTTGGGGGGGGACAGAATTTTACTTTGTCTCCCTTGGTAGAGAGCCAAAGCGTCACAGCTCACAGCAATCTCAAACTCTTGGGGTCAAACGATCTTTTTGCCCGAGCTTCCCAAGTAAGTAGAACTACAGGCGCCCACCATGATGCCCAGCTAATTTTTCTATTTTTAGTACACAGTATCTCACTTTTAGGCTGATCTCGAACTCTTGAGCTCAGGCAATCTACCCACCTTGGCCTCCCAGAGTGCTGGGATTATAGGTGTGAGCCCCTGCCCTGGCCTTCTATATGAGATTTTATCAGACTTGTTCCTTTTAAGCCATTTTTCTTAACCTTTCCAGAGCCTTCAACTCTGCCACACCCAAGCACAGATGAGGCCCCAGAGGCACATTAGCTGCACTCTGCCAACTCAGCACAGTACCACCCCTGTCAGGTGCCTTCGTTTTCTCAGAGAGCCAGTCTCAGCTGTGAGTTCTCTTAGCAGTGTGGGTCTCTCTCACACACAATGCCAAACATAGTTTTGACTGCAATATTAGCTGCAATTTTTGCCCTTCCTCCTTTTCAGTCCAAAGAGCTCAGCTTCAGTCCAGAAGCCACTTACCTGGAAACAGAAAGGTAGAAACAAAACTGTGATGAGGGAGGAGAAAAATCCAGAATTCTTGCCTGTTTGAATATTGATGAAGGCCCCTATCTTCCCTTTTGCTGGCTTCTTCCCTCTTCAAAAGTATTCGAATCTCCACATCTGAGTAGCATCTTCCCTTTACACTCCTTGGCTACTTTTGCAATCTGGCTTCAACCTCTATAAATCTAGTACCTAGCCACAACTTCAGACACAAGGTAAGTTACTCTAAAAATGTTTGTTAATGACCAGTTCTAAAATTTTCTTGTCAGATTACCTCATTAACTTTTTTTGTAGTGTTTGATGTTGTTGTTGATTCCCTCTTTAAAATTCTCCTTCTGTGACTCCAGAGATCTGACTCTCCTCCACCTCAGCTTTCTTTCTAACCCCTAACTCTTTGGAAGCCAGTACTATAAAATAAGAACTAAAAGTGGTACAACAGATGGACCTTGTAAACAGTCTGTTAAGTGTAACATGCCATATGAAAAAGGACAAATATTGTATGAATCACTTATATGGAGTACATAGAGCAGCAATTTCATAGAGACAGAAAGTAGAATGGTGGTTGCCAGGGGCCGGGAGGAGAGAAGAATGGGAGTTACTGTTTAACGAGTTACAGAACCTCAGTCTGGAAAGATGAAATATTCTGGAGATGGATGGTGGCGATGGTTGCACAATAATGTGAACGTACTTAATGCCACTGAACTGTACACTTAAAAATGGTCAAAATGGTAAATTTCATACTATCTGTATTTTACCACAAAAAAATGAAAAGGAGGCTCAGTGCCTGTAGCTCAGTTGTTAGTGTGCCGGCCTGTACACCGAGGCTGGTGGGTTTGAACCTGGCCTGGGCCAGCTAAAGGGCAATGACAACTGAAACAAAAAAAATGGCCAGGGGCGGTGCCTGTGGCTCAAGGAGTAGGGCATCAGCCCCATAAGCTGGAGGTGGTGGGTTCAAACCCGGCCCCGGGCCAAAAAAAAAAAAATGTCCAGGTGTTGTGGCAGGCGCCTATAGTCCCAGCTACTTGGGAGGGTAAGGCAAGAGAATCACTTAAGCCCAAGAGTTTGAGGTTGCTGTGAGCTATGATGCCATGGCACTCTACCCAGGGCGACATAATGAGACTCTGTCTCCAAAAAAAAAGAAAAGAAAAGTTTATTTAAGAAAATGAACAGGAGGAAGTTTTGTAGAGCTAAGATGCATACCAGTTGAGATTGCTTCTGCTGAAGGAGTTGCAGGTACTTATATCGCCCTAGAGTAGGAGGTTAATATAGCTCACAATTATTGACTGCTTTAAGCAATTTGGTTTTCACATTTTATTTTATTTTATTTTATTTTATTGCACACCTTTTGGCCTGGGCTGGGTTTGAACCTGCCACCTGTAGTATATGGGGTTGGCACCCTACTTCTTGAGCCACAGGTGCTGCCCTTGGTTTTTGCATTTTAATTACATCAGCTTCTCTTTGTTAACTTCTTCATAAGCTTGTGGAGTTGATAAGTATTTAGTTTCTCGATTGTTTTCTTCACATTTTAATTATTATGAATTTCTAGAACATTAGGGACACTTACCTCCAACATTAAAATAAAAATAGATTCTAACATACAAAAAGCTTTGTATCAGCTGTTTTGCAGTTTGTCACTACTCTTCCTCAATTACAGATGGATAAAACTTTTGTAGTTATACAGACTGAGTTCAAAATCTCGGCTTGGCACCTGTATCTCTATGGGCTAAGGCACCAGCCACGTACACCTGAGCTGGTGGGTTCAAATCCAGCCCAGGCCCACCAAACAACAATGATGGCTGCAACTAAAAAATAACTGCGCGTTGTGGTGGGCACCTGTAGTCCCAGCTACTTGGGAAGTGGAGGCAGGAGACTCACTTGAGCCCAGGAATTGGAGATTGCTATGAGCTGTGATGCCACGGCACTCTATCTAGGGTGACAGCTTGAGGCTCTGTCTCAAAAAAAAAAAAAAAATCTCATTACCTCTGAGACATTGTACAAGTTATTTCATCCCCTCAAACCTTAGTTTGCTCATCTATAACCCTCACAGAGTTATGGGTCTATTAGGTGAGATAATGAATGTAAAACAGCATAGTACCTGTATAGTACACAGTAAAGATATAATGCATGTTAGTTATTAATTATGTCATTGGTATATGAGGGACACAAGTAGGTCCAAGCGCAACAGAAGGCAGGTGAGTTGTAAGAAACAATTATAGATTAAGTCAGCATGTAATAATACTTTAATATTACAGCTTAATGGGAATATATAATTATTTTCCTCTTATTAAATTCAATACTTATCAGATTCTTTTTAGTAGAGTTCTCTGCTATTAAGCTCCAAAACTGTGAGTTTCCATAAAACCATGAAGCAAATTTAAATGTTGGTGAATAATACCTGTATGGAAATAATAAACTAGCCGAGGTTCTTTTGCATAGAGAAGTCTGTGAAGAAGGGGGCAGAAAAAGAAAAACTAAGTCAGGTAGCATTTACATTTATTGTTTGATTTGTTAAAATTTACTCTGGAATTGTAGGAGTAGGTGAAATGATCCCAATTTAATGACATCTACCCAGGTTTTAAAGATACCAGTTAAAGATAATATGAGAGGAAATTTTAAGCTCTAGAGTAAAGTATTTAGGTTGGATTATTAGAGAACAGATTTTTGACAATGAGGTCTGTTAAACTTTAAAGCAAGTTAACATAGAGGCTGATGGAATTTTCTTCTCTGGGAGGACATTAGACTTCTTTTCATCTAAGGTGGCTTAGATAAAGATGTACCCGTAGATAGGTAGATGTGATGATTGTTTTTTGCAATCTAACAGTCAGTAAAGGCCTTTGGATCATCTAGCTATAATTAGTCACAGCCTCAGTGGGTGAACATTCTGCCTATAATTTCTGATCTTTCTGGATAATTTAATGATTAATTTAATTGCCACACTGCCTAACAAGGAATTCACAGTTTTTCTTCAAAGTGTTTATTTTTTGGCTCGGCGCCTGTGGCTCAACGGGCTAAGGCGCCAGCCACGTACACTTGAGCTGGCGGGTTCGAATCCACCCTGGGCCCGCCAAACAACAATGACGGCTGCAACCAAAAAATGGCCGGGCGTTGTGGCGGGCGCCTGTAGTCCCAGCTACTTGGGAAGTGGAGACAGGAGACTCGCTTGAGCCCAGGAATTGGAGGTTGCTTTGAGCTGTGATGCCACAGCACTCTATCCGGGGTGACAGCTTGAGACTCTGTCTCAAAACAAAAAACAAAAAACAAAAAAACCCCAAGTGTTTATTTTTTAAAGACTCTTGTTTTGGGGCAGTGCCTGTGGCCAGGTGGATAGGGCATCAGCCACCTAGGGTAGCGGGTTCAAATCTGGCCCCGGCCAAACTGCAACAAAAAAATTGCTGGATTAAAAAAAAAAAATAGCCAGATGTTGTGGCAGGAGCTTGCAGTCCCAGCTAATTGGGAGGCTGAGGCAAGAGAATCACCTAAGCCCAGGAGTTGGAGGTTGCTATGAGCTGTGATGCCACAGAGCTCTACCAAAGGTGATAGATAGAGTGAAACTGTCTCTACAAAAAAAAAAAAAAAGACTCCTGTTTTATTTACTAATGGAATAGCTTGGTTCATTTATTTACCTATTTAATCATGTTTATTGAAGTTTAATTTACCCATTCTAGTTTAATGAGGTTTGTTTTTTTTTTTAAAGAGACAGAGTTTTTGTCACCCTCGGTAGAGTGCTGTGGCATCACAGTTCACAGCAACCTCCAGCTCTTGGGCTTAGGCAATTCTCTTGCCTCAGTCTTCTGAGTAGCTGGGACTACAGGTGCCCACCACAACACCTGGCTATTTTTTGTTGCAGTTTGGCAGGGGCCAGGTTCGAACCCATCACCCTTAGTATATGGGGCCTCTGCTCTACTCTCTGAGCCACAGACGCTGCCCCAGTTTTATGAGTTCTGACAAACACATGTAGTTGTTTGTCAAATGATTAAAAAGATCTGTTGGTTCGGTGCCTGTGGCTCAAGCGACTAAGGTGCCAGCCACATATACCTGAGCTGGCAGGTTTGAATCCAGCCTGGGCCCGCCAAACAACAATGACAACTATAACCAAAAAATAGCTGGGCATTGTGGTGGGCACCTGTAGTCCCAGCTACTTGGGAGGCGGAGGCAGGAGAATTGCTTGAGCCCAGGAGTTGGAGATTGCTGTGAGCTGTGATGCCACAGAACTCTACCCAGCGTGACAGCTTGAGGCTCTGACTCAAAAAAAAAAAAAAAAAATCTGTTTATATTTCACTTGGGGAGGGGGAAATACAATAGCAGGCTAGAGAAGAACAGCAAAAAGATAGTGACTTCGGGGGAATTTTTATGGGAATCAAAGTCATTGTTTGCCCTTAATAGGACCTGGTCATTTGTGCCCTCTTAAATTGAGCAGATGAACTCATTTTGTCCACCCAGTATGGCTAATAATGTCTTGACCTAGTCCCTTTAGAATACAGCATTTGAGGCTCGGCGCCTGTGGCTCAACGGGCTAAGGTGCTAGCACATACACCTGAGCTGGCGGGTTTAAATCCAGTCTGGGCCTGCCAAACAATGATGGCTGCAACCAAAAAATGGCTGGTGTTGTGGCGGGCGCCTGTAGTCCCAGCTACTTGGGAGGTGGAGGTAGGAGACTCGCCTAAGCCCGGGAATTGGAGGTTGCTGTGAGCTGTGTGATGCCACGGCACTCTACCAACGGGGATAAAGTGAGACTCTTCTACAAAAAAAAAAAAAAAAAAAAAAAAAAAAGAATATAGCATTAGAAGTAGAGAATGAGAGGAGTCAATTGTAAATGATTTTAAGAAGTATGATGTGTCTTTTTGTAGTCCATTTCATTTTAGCTCCACTAATAAAACATTCTCAAGATCCTAATTATGTTCTATTAATAATTATAGCAACAATAGACAGGATTATTTGGGACAGTTTTCATTTCAGAGTCAGTTCTTGTGTTCTTTCAAGTAACATATCCTCAAACAACATGCTTTGATTTGGGTTTGGAAAATATGATTACTGTAATTTATAGCTGCAGAGAGATTGGTAGGAAGCTCCTCTTCAGCTTTGCCTATATCAAGTGCTGAATTGGATATTTACAGAAATGGAGAATCATGATTGGGCTGTGCCTAAATAAATCTGAGCCTAAGATAGTGAAAACTACCTCCTAGTAAATGCCTACTATGTATATGCTTGGCATTATGCTAGGTACTTTCCCTATTGACAGCTATTCTGGCTAGTATTTTATCCCAGGTCCAACTAACACTTAAATTAAAACAAAACAAATACATATGTCTCCTGGGGCCTAGTTCATTAATACTTATCACAGCTGCCACGCCCTCTATAAGACCCTGGCACCATAATTAGGATAATAGAATCTCAAGGCTTCAAGGGAGCTTAGAGGTCATCTGGTTAGCTGCTTTCTTCACCATGGAGTTTGAGAATCATAGTGCTTAATTCTCTCGAAGGGAGGTGCAAAATATGTCTGGATTTGTAGTCTCCCTAGGCTGCAATCCCATAAACTATAGGGCAATGATAAACAAATGTGAAGCCTGAAATATATTCCAGGCTGGAAAGGGAAATAAGAAATATGGCTTATTGGGGCTCCCCATCAATGTTAAAAAATAAAAAAAAAAACAACTCCCCTCCCCCCCAAGGTCCTCCCAAACCAAAAACCTGTCAGAGATACAATTGTCAGACCCTTGAAATCAGGTAGAGGCCCACAAAAGGGATCCTGATTGACAAAGGTTAAGCCTGTATCGAGAATAAGGAGTCATCTCTCTCCCATTTCACCAGGTCTTAAGTATTAGCCATCCTCAATTTTCTTCTTTACCTTTTAATAGAAAGCCGGAAAACTCTTTCCTTGGAAGAGAGTGAGGGAGGAAGGGACTTTAAGGTGCATGATACAACAGAAAGCAGGTAGAGATTCTCAAATGTCTGAGTAGTGGTAAATACAATCGTCCTGGAGGCAGGGGGATATATTTCACGCCCTCTCAAGGTCCCTTCGGTTCAAGGATACTGTCATTCTCTGGCTCTGCTAGGGGGAGGGCCTGCAACGTCCATGCTGCCATGGAAACGCGCCGCCGTGTTCCTTTTTCTTGAGTGGGGCGGGGCATTCTGCCTCAACCACCTATCATTCACAGGATTTCTTGAGTGGCGGGCAGCAGCAGCGAATGGGCGATCTGGTACTGCGTGACGCGACGGGAAAAGGGGGAGTTTGCGGCCGGTGGCGGCGGTGGCCACAGCGGCGACCTGGGGATAGAGCTGGAGGGACCTGGGGAGCGAGCTGAGACCTCTAGCTCGAGCGCGAGGGACTTCCCGCGGTGATGCCTGGTACAGTTTGGAGAGAAGTTGGGGGCGCTATCGGCTCTGAAGGCCTGGGTTTCGGGGCTGAAGGGATGGCTGACCGGAGGGGGCGGGGTGGCAAGCATGGCGGCGGTGACGGGGAAGGGGTTGGAGGGCCCTGAGGAGGGGGTGGGGAAGCAGTAGCTAGGAAGGCTGGGTGGTCGTGAGGAACCCCGAAGGGTTATGGGGGTTCTGCGGAAGAGAGATTACAGAGCAGTCTTTTGGGGGGCGGTAAAGGCACTAGAAGGACGTCGACAGAGTTGGGGGGGGTGGAAAAAGGGGCGGGGAGAGAAGAGGTTGGGAAGGAGAGGAAAGGGTGTCTCCGCGAAGGTGGTGAGAAAGAGAGAGGGATAGGTAGGCTTATTGTAAATAGGGAGGAATCGAGGGCTCTGGAGGCATGATAGAAAAGTGCTAGCAGCGCTAATAGACGTAATGTAATTGGAGGAGTTACAGGGACTGGTCCCCTTTCCCAGCTCTTGTACTTCCGCCCCATTATTTAGGCTCAGACTGCGTGAGGAAGGGTAGTTGTGGGTTACTGATCTTTTGTTATTCCATTCCAGGGGAGCAGATGGACCCTACAGGAAGTCAGTTGGATTCAGATTTCTCTCAGCAAGATACTCCTTGCCTGATAATTGAAGATTCTCAGCCGGAAAGCCAGGTTCTAGAAGATGATTCTGGTTCTCACTTCGGTGTGCTATCTCGACACCTTCCTCATCTCCAGACACACAAAGAGAACCCTGTATTGGTGAGTGATGTCTTGTTTGAAAGTGAGCAGATTTTTTTTTTTTTCAAATCTAGAGCGACCAGGAAATATAAGTGTTTAGAAAATCACTACCTTTTTTTTTTTTTTTTTTTTTTTTGAGACAGAGCCTCAAGCTGTCACCCTGGATAGAGTGCTGTGGCATCACAGCTCACAGCAACCTCCAATTCCTGGGCTCAAGCTAGTCTCTTGCCTCCGCCTCCCAAGTAGCTGGGACTGCAGGTGCCCAGCCATTTTTTGGTTGCAGCCGTAGTTGTTGTTTGGCGACCCGGGCTGGATT
>CAUYON010188791.1:0-12123 GCA_963573935.1 Arctocebus calabarensis | reverse complement strand
GCTTCCTAATTAAATACTTATCTTTTATGGGAATTATAAAAAAATTATTCAATCTATAGCTTTCATATGAAGGCTAAAACCCAGTTATAGCACAAGAAATGGGAAAAGGGGCAAGGGAGGGGAGGGGAGGGGGGAGGATGGCTGGAGGGAGGGTGATTGTTTGGATCACACTTATGGTGCATCTTAAAAGGGTACAAGTGAACATTTCTAAATGTAGAATATAAATGTCTTCATATAGTGAATAAAAGGCCATGAAGGCTATGTTAAATCGTTCAATGAACATATTTCAGAGTGTATATAATGTCAGCACATTGTACCCCATGATTGCAACAATGTACACACTTATGATTAATAAAAATTAAAAAAAATAAAAAATTAAAATTTGACACTAGCTCCTCCAAGAAAAGGATTGGAAGAAAAAGAAAGGCACTAACCTTAAAAATATTATTCTTGTATACGTATAGAAATACACATCTATATGTATGTGGTAGATGTCAACTTTAGTAGGAATCAATTTATAATGCAATATACTTTCTGGACACAAGGTGGTGCTGTGAGTGATTCACAGGCTTATACGTGATTGATAGGTTACATTGTTACCAGGGTAACCACTCTATCTGACCAGTCGCCATTTTTGGATGTTCTGTAAAAGTTTGTTTCCTAAATGTTGCCCCACTTTGTGTGCTCTGTTCCAGTTGGCAAACCTATTCGACCTCTAAACTTGGTGCAGGAGTCCACACTTCACATATCTTTCCACTCTGCTCCCACGTTGTCCCTTGAACTGGCAACTGCAATTGACTGTTCAGGAGGTGCTGGGCTGCTGCCACTGCCGCTGGTCTGGCTGCCGCAACTCCCACAGCTGCAGTGTGTGGAAAAGTATTCTCCAATGTCCATGACTCAGAGACTTTCATTGAGCCCCAGTTCTCCACACAGCCTGAACAGCCAGACCTTACCAGTATTCCCTACCAGGGATGGTATGGACCGTTTAATTACTTCTAATGTTCTGGGAAAATGTGTCCGCCATTTTGGACAATTCAAAAATGTCTCTTTCCCAGGTGGGATCCTCTCCCTTCAATTTTCCCTTGGGTTGCCCAGCCCTCCGTGTCTCTGAGAGGCACTCCTTTAAGGATGTCTAATACTGCTTAGGGATCCACACTTCACTGAAATTTTCTTTCTTTCTTTTTATTATTACATTTTTTTTATTAAATCACAGCTGCGTACATTAGTGGAATCAAGGGGTACAATGTGCTGGTTTCATATACAATCTGAATTGTTTTCATCAGACTGTTTAACATAGCCTTCATGGCATTTTCTTTCTTTCTTTTCTTTCTTTTTTTTTTTTTTATTCCCAGTGGTAAGACAGAATTTATTTACAGAAAAGAATACTGAAAACACTAAAGCTCCTGGTAGAGAGAGAGAACGCAAGTGGGGAGAGAAAAGCTTTCTCTGTTTCTCTCCTGGTCTTTCCCCGTCTCCCACTTTAGGCTTTTAGTCTCGGGGTATATATAGGGGTATGGGTTCCTTGGCCAGGAAACGAATGAACACAGTCCCTTCTGCCGGGGGCAAGGTGAATGAATGTGTCAATGAATGGACACAGTCCATTCATGGAATTGAGGCCTAGGAAATTCACATGAAATTGACCTAGGCATAGGAAATGGGGGTTCCACATTTAGTCCTAAGTGTAAAGTGAAGGAGACACCAAGGTACAGGTGTCTCCTCAGCAGTTGTCCGGCCTTTTTGGCTATTGGAGCCTCTGGTGAGGATTGGAGGTCCCCCTCCGTGCCTGTCATCCAGCCTGCTGGCTCTTCAGCTGGCTGCCACAGCACCAACACCACCAAAGAGGAGGCGGCAGGTCCGCCAGCTCCAATGAGCTGGCTAGGGCGCCAAATGTCCTGCATCAATTCTCCCTCTCCCAGTAGAAACTCTAACTGCTATTAGGGAGAAAGGCGAAGACTCGATCTAACTGCTTCCTGCTTCCTGCTGAATCAGGCGATGATAAAAGGGGGGCAATTAGGGTTTCTCTGGAGGGAGAAAGATACAGGGGTTAATGGACTGGAACCCTCTTTATTGCGTGTGGCTTGATGACATTTCTGGAAAACACAAATCTGATTAGTATAATCAGTAATGGGCAAAGGTAGAACAGCATCAGGTCAGAAGCGCTTATTCAGTGATACTAAAAGAAAACCATATTACGATTTTTCTTGCTGTTTCCTAAATGATAACTTCAAACTTTCTTTTGGCTCACAAGTAGAAAAATAGAATTTAAAGAAAAACTAAAATTATATAAGTTGCCAAGCAGCAAAATTATATTTATGCAGTGAAAACCAAAAAACCTTTAGAAATAATAACACCAAAAAAGCAGTTTTAGAAACATCTGGGAATAATCTGAACCCATATTGACTAAACATGAACAAGTTTAACATTCATCTGTTTACACAACGGAAAGACGTTCTCAGGTTTACCAAAGCCTTGGAAAATGTATTAATCAAGTAAAATTTATACAAAAATCTAGAATACGCACTGGATAGAACTAGTGATTGAATTGAAGAAAGAACCCACCTGCAAAGGTACCACAACAGAAGAGCTGCATAATGACCATTGAATTAATATTGAACTTCTGCAGAGATGAGGAAATAGACATTGAGAGGGAAATGTTGTTAATAAATGCAATGATCAAAGTTGATGTGCTAAAATGAAGTCATAAGAGAAAACAGCTGCGGAACGTTAAATTACATCCACATACATGAGGAAGAGTTAGGATAAAATAAATAGAAAGAAGGAAAGCCAAGTACTGTACATGATTTCTTATTTTATATATATAGGCTGAGAGTCTCTTATCCAAAAAACTTGACATTAGAAGTGTTTCAGACATTAGGATTTTTTCCAATTTTGGAATTTTTCATGTATATATAATGAGAAAGCTTGAGGATGAGGCTCAGGTCTAAATGATAATTCATGTACATTTCATATATACCTTACACACAAAGGCTGAAGGTAATTTCATATGACACAGTAGAACCTCTATAGGAAACTGTAACCAACTGGTCAACATGTGGAGATGGTCAACATAAGGAATTAGGCCGACTGTACTGAAACTTACATGTACTTTACTTTCTTGAATAGCTCTTATTAGAGAATATCATAGGAATTCAGACATAATCAAAACACAATAAAATCATACATATGGTATCATACAAGATCAGTGCATTGACTATTTTTCATGGTTTAGTGATTCTTTCTGAAAGAACAGAAAATGTTGGTCTGTTTCTTATTCTAATTTCAAACCTAAGTGGAGAAAGCAGTCTCAATGCCAGCCCCACCACTCAGCACACCTGGGCACTTTCCACAGCAAATAACTCCAACTGCTATCTCCAGTACCCGACATCCTCTTCTTTCAGAGTCTCTACAATCTCTGTGTCACCCTCACTTGCTTCTTCCAGCTCCATCAGCTGCTTCACTCATTTTTACACTGGTCTGTACTTCGGTCAATATCACTTGGAAAGTGTTTTCTGGGTCAGGTTCATTGCAGGTTGCCACCTCATCACCCATGGCAACAAAATCTTGGAAAACTGCCTTGCATTCTGTCATGGGAGTTGGATCATCTAATGGGGCCAAAATATTGTGCTCTTGGGTTGTGACAAACCTGACTTTCTTGAAATAGTTCTAAATCATTTCTGACTGAACATAATTCCAAGCAGAACTGGCTGAGAGGACGGCATCCAGAGAGTTCACTGATGAAGTAGGTGGAGATGATTCCATGGATGACCACAGGTGTGTGCTTAGTAATGACTCACTATGGGAGCTGGGCATTTTAAATGTTTTCATGATGCCTTGGTCAAGAGGTTGGATTTTTGAGGTCATGTTTAGAGGCAGAAATTTTAGTATTATTTTTGTGAGTTGACTCACTTATGGGGTGGCCAGGACAGCAATCTAATGTCAGCAGAAAAGACCATCTTGTCTTCTCTCTTTCTCAGTTGACACCTTTTACGTAGTTCTGAAATATGGCACCAGTCATCCACGTGCCTCTGTTTGATCTCCCACTGGGGGGAGGTCTTTGGTCTTCAGATTCTCGAATGCACATGGCTATGCTGATTTACCAGTTACTAAAGGCTTTAGTTTCCCTCTAGTTCAGCTAACCCAAAGAAGAACTGTGAAAAACTCTTTGGAAAGTTTACCATTGTCACATTTGTCATCCTTCATGACAAGGCTCCTATCAGGCCTTGCATTAAAAAAGTCTGCACTCTTTAGTGTTACATATGTCATCATCTTGGAAGCCCCTGGCAAAGTTTAGGAACTTTTTTTTATTATTAAATCATAGCTAGCTATATACATTAATGCAATTATGGGGTACATTGTGCTGGTTTCATATACAATTTGAAATACTTTCATCAAACAGGTTAACATTGCCTTTGCCTCATTGTCTTAGTTATTGTGTTAAGACATTTATATTCTACACTTAGTAGATTTAACATGTAAAAGTTTGGGAACTTTTTGATGAACTCTTTCACACCTTCCACTGTAACTTAATTGAATTCATCAATTCACCACACAAGACTTTCTGGGAAATCTTATGTTACAGTTTAAATTTTTTGAGCCAACCACTTGATGCTTGGAAATCTACCTTGCCGAATTCCTGCATGAATTCTTTAGCAATTTCATGGATGATTGCGCAGAGATTCAGGCACTAACTGCCCTCATTTGTTTGAAACAGCTTGACATGGTTTCATTGACTTCATCAAGCAAAGTTTTCCCCCTTGCTAACTGTTATCTTTCGTTGGCTGCTGCTTTCTAGAAAACATAGAAGATCAACCTTTTCCTTCAACCTTTTCTTTTTGAGTTCTTTCCTTTGGCCATCATGTCTCAATTAATTATAAGATTTTTCAGTAATTTTACGATTTACCTATAAGCAAGACCAGTCCTTCATATTGAAAAAAATCGTCTGCAACCCATGGACATTAGGCCTAATCCAATAAGTGGAAATAATAAAATATGAAAAAAGAAATTATGCTAAAGAATAAATAATGTGACTATCAGTCAAAGTCCATACCTTCTACCCCTTAGTGTAGAGTGAACTCAAATGTCACCAACTAACTTACAGACATGGCTGACATATAAAGGTCAGTCTTCCATCGAGTATATATGGGGAATGTGGTGGTCTATGAAAATTAGGTCAACTTAAGGAGGTGGTCAATGTAGGGGATTTTAAACTATATCAATTCTGCTGTATTTTCAATAATTCTGTGCATGGAATGAGGTTTATGTACATTGAACCATGAGGAAGCAAAGTTGTCGCTATCTCAGCCACTTTATGGACAATCTGGTTTTTTGGCATCACCATCATTCCTGATTCTGCATTTATAGTCTGCCAATAAGCAATCATTTTCTTATGGTTATTCACACATAATTACTTAACAGTAAAGACTATGACTTCCCATTAATACAGTAAAGACAAAGTGTTAGAGCGTCTACACAGTGGCATCATCAGAACACCTATATCAGCAGTTCAAGAGCAGTAACAGCAAACAACAGCAGACACGTGGTCTCTGCCTGTGCTGCTGTGTTTTGATTAAAAGGTTACTGTACACTAATATTTTAACTTTTTAGGTAAAAAGAAACATCAGAAGGAGTTGAGATACAAGGAAGTTGTCTCTTAGGGATAAGGAGGCATTTAGGTGGATGGGTTTTCAGATGTTTCCTCTGGAGTTATCTGCCTAATTAACAATGTATTTGTCTTACACGTCTCACTTTGATTTTACACCCTGTAATGATACCTCGCTCTATTATGAATGCATACTGCTCTAGTCCTTCGAAAAGCCCATCATACACTTTCACTGGGTCATTTGAAGGCATTTGTACTGCCATGTTAACAACATCATCTTCATCTAAATCACCTGGAGTCGGCTGGGCGCCTGTGGCTCAAAGGGCTATGGTGTCCGCCACGTACACCTGAGCTGGCAGGTTCGAATCCAGCCTGGGCCTGCCAAACAACAATGATGGCTGCAACCAAAAAATGGCCGGGCATTATGGCGGGCGCCTGTAGTCCCAGCTACTTGGGAGGTGGAGGCAAGAGACTTGCTTGAACCCAGGACTTGGAGGTTGCTGTGAGCTGTAATGTCATGGCACTCTATCCAGGGTGACAGCTGGAGGTTCTGTCTCAAAAATAAATAAATAAATAAATCACCTGGAGTCAGAACCATTTCAACTGTTTCACCACTAGTCAATTAGAGAGGCACTGAAGCCTGCTTATGATGTTTAAAGAACTTCCTTGATATCCACTTCTTCCAGTTTACTGACAGACTCCAAAAGTATAATTTTTGCATATGTGTATGCAAAAAGGGTCAGACAGCATTTTTTTCTCACTCAACAAACAGAATTCTTCAAAGTCATCACCTTTTTCCTTTTCATCTCTGAACATAGTCATAGGCCAGAGATTGTGCCAGGCACGTACAATGATGTCTTTAGTCACTGTGTTCCAAACAGCCTATAGATCACCCTTCCTGTTAAGCTCATGTTAAACTCCCTTTGAAAGCCCACACCTCTGCTCACTGTTACCAGCATGCTGTTCATGCTATCACAACATTCACCCTAGGAGTGCCTGCCACATTAGCACACCCAGCACAGATATTCTACCCTTGGCATCCTTAATGGGAGTTACCTGTTCAACTGTAGTTAGTTTTGTGGGGGGAGGAGGGAGTAAAGCCTCAACAAAGATGTTTTTTCAGCATTGAGGATTGCTTGTGTTGTCACATTTTCATCAGAAATGACTTTAACAAACTCATTGGTGAATTTTTCTGCTGGTTCATGATCAGTAGATGCCTTATCACCACAGATTTTTTAAAAAATTAATGATATATCTTATCCTAGATTTCTATAAGCAGTCTGTTAAATATTCATAGTTTCCTTCAATTTTCAGTTTACAGTGATAGAAATGTCTGTTTCCTAATCAGCATACTATTAAATGGCATTTGTTCACTGCAACACAGACAGATATACCCTTTCAAAACATGATTGAAATCTTCACTTTAGCTTCATGTAGTGTTTTTCCATTTTGTGTTTTTTTGTTCATCACTTTCAGCAAAAACTTTTTTAAATTTCAAAATATTACAGTGGAAGAAATGTATTTTGCTTATTTGGATGGCTTTTGTAATACTTAAGTCAGGACTACATGTATACCCATCACCTAGACAGTGTTCATTTATTCTATTGTTTTTTTCCTCTTACTTCACTCTCCCCATTTGTTATTTTTAAATTTCAGAACATTAGGGGTACACATGTTTTGTTTACATAACTTTATTTTTGTATAAATTGAGTCAACGTTATAAGTGTTCTCTTCATCTGGACAGTGTGTCTTATACCCAACAAGTGTTAATTTGCCCATGCCTCCTCCCTGCCAATCCCCAGCTTGATTTTCACAGAGTTTTACTTCCATATGTGCACTTAAATATTAGTCAATTAGTTCCAATTTGGTGCTGAGTATATACGTTTGTTTCTCCATTCTTGTGATCTTTCACTTAGAAGAATGGTTTCCAGTTCCAAAAGATACTAGATGGCCATTTGTGGGGGGTGGAGGCTGAGCAGTACCCCCATAGTATGCATACCACCACGTTTTATTAATACACGCGTATTACTCCTGGGCACTTGGGTTGTTTCCAAGTCTTTGCAATTGTGAATTGTGCTGCTGTAAACATTTGAATGCAGACGTCCTTTTTACAAAATGACCTGTTTTCCTTAAATACCCGGCTACAGAATTGGTGGATCAAATGGTAGATCTATGTTAAGTTCTTTGAGGTATCTCTGTAGAATTTTCCATAGAGGTTGTATAGTTTGCAGTCCCACTAATAGTGTATAAGAGTCCATTTTTCTCTACATCCACACCAGCATCTGTATGGGGACTTTTTAATATGGGCCATTCTCATTGGAGTTAAGTGATACTGCATGGTGGTCTTCATTTGTATTTCCCTAATGATAAGAGACAGTGAGCATTTTTCATGTGTTTGTTGGCCTTTACTATATCTTCATCTGAAAGTTTCTGTTCATGTCTTTTGCCCACTTTTTAATAGGGTTGTTTGGTTGTTTCTTTTTTTATGCCTTTTAAAAAATTCTTTATTAAGTCATAACCGTGTACATTAATGCATTTATGAGGTACATGTGCTGATTTGATATACAATGTGGAATATTTACATCTAACTGATTAACATAACCATCTCCTCGCTTACTTATTTGTTGTGGTAAGACATTCATACTCTAGCCTTAATAGTTTAGAAATGTGCCCATTAGGTTAGGTCACCCAAATACCCTCCCTCCTCCGGGCCTACCCCCCTTCCCTCTCCTCTCCTTCCTCTTCCCTCCTTCTTTCTGGACTACACCACTTCTACGTGGGCAAGAGACTTGAACAGAAACTTCTCTGAAGAAGACAGGTGCATGGCTTACAAACACATGAAAAAATGCTAATCATCTTTAATCATCAGAGAAATGCAAATCAAAACCACTTTGGGATATCATCTAACTCCAGAAAATTAGCCCATATAACAAAAACCCCAAACTACAGATGTTGGTGAGATGTGGAGAGAAGGGAACACTTCTACACTGCTGGTGAGAATGCAGCTAATACAACCTTTTTGGAAAGAAATTTGGAAAATACTCAAACTAAAAGTGGACCTACTGTTTGATCCTACAATCCCCCTATTATAGGTATTTACCCAGATGATCAAAAATCATGTTTTACAACAAAGACATTTGCACCAGAATGTTTATTGCAGCCCAATTCATAATTGCCAAGTCATGGAAGCAGCCCAAGTGTCCATGGACCCATGAATGGATTAACAAATTGTGGTATATGTACACCATGGAATACTATGCAGCCACAAAAAGATGGAGACTTCATATCTTTTATTTTCACCTGGATATAGCTGGAACATATTCTATTCTTCTTAGTAAAGTATCTCAAGAATGGGGGAAAAAGTATCCAATGTATTCAATACTACTATGAAATCAGTATATAATCACCTACACATTCATAGGAATATTTGGCTGTTTCTTGTTGATTTGCTTGAGTTCTTTGTAAATTCTGGTTATCAACCCTTTATTAGATATCAGATATATAGCATGTGAATATATAATTCTCTTGATTGTGTTTTTACATGTGGTTATCCAGTGTTCCCAGTAACATTTGTTGAATGGGGATTCTTTTCCCAGTGTATGTTTTTATTGGTTTTGCCAAAAATCAGGTAAGAAATGAGGATCATTTCTTTTCTGAGTTTTCTGTTCTGATCAATAGGTCTATGTCTCTGTTTTTGCTCCAGTACCAAACTAACACACTTTTTTTTTCTTTTTCTTTTTTTTTTTTTGGAGACAGAGTCTCACCCTGTGGCCATGGGTAGAGTGCCATGGCATTATTGTAGCTCACAGGAAACTCAAACTCTTGGGCTCAAGCAACCCTCTTGCCTCAGCCTACCAAATAGCTGGGACTACAGGTTTCCACCATGAGGAGACAGGGTCTCCCTCTTACTCAGGCTGCTCTTGAATTCCTGAACTTAAACAATCCAACTCCCTTGGCCTCTCAGGGTGCTGGGATTTAAACTCTTGCTCTTTACTGACGATATGATCCTTCATCCAGGAAACCCCAGAGATTCAACTAAGAGACTCTTGGAATTGAGAAATATATTCAGCAATATCTCAGGTTAAAAAATCAATAGCTTTCATGTATGCCAACAATAGTCAAGCTGAGAATCAAATCAAAGATGCAATAGCTTTCTCAGTAGCAACAGAGAAAATAAACAGCCAGTAATATACTTAACATAGAAGATGAAAGACCTCTGTAGGGAGAATTATGAGACACTGAGGAAAGAAATTGCAGAGGTTATAAACATATGGAAAAATATATCATGCTCATGGATTGGCCAGATCGACATTTTGTTGTTGTTGTTTTTGTTTTGTTTTGTTTTCTTATTTGAAAAGTGACCTAGAGTAAGAATCTACATTGTCAAAATGACTGTACTGCCCAACATGACTTACAAATTCAATTCAATTCTCATTAAAACACCAATAATATCTTTTTTTTTTTTTTTTTGAGACAGAGTCTTACTCTTTCACCCTGGGTAGAGTGCTATGATATCATCAAGGCTCACAGCAACCTCAAATTCTTGGGCTCAAGTGATCCTCCTGCTTCAGTTTGTTTTTTTGTTTTTTTTCTTTTTTTAAGTTTTTAGTAGAGATGGGGTCTCATTTTTGCTCAGGCTGGTCTGAAACACTTGAGCTCAAGCAGTCTACTCACCTCGGCCTGCCAGAGTGCTAGGATTACAGATGTGAGCCACCAAACCTGGCCCCAACACTATTTTTTGCAAATCTAGAAAAAGTAATTCTATGCTTCATATAGAACAAGGAAAAACAATGCAGCATTACATAATGAGAACAAAGCAGAAGACATCACTTTACCAGACTTCAAACTATACTGCAAAGCTATAGTAATCAGACAGTGTTATTTAGACTTTCAACAGTTTGTCTTTCTATATCTTCAGGTCATATGTGGTCATTCCAACAACATACTGTAAAATGTTTCACACTTACACCACTATTCAGTTTCCCCAACAGCTTAACTTTCTCCACTGTAGACATAAATGCTTCCTTTTTTTCCTGTTAAAGTTACTCATAGGGGCATCTTCAGTCCTTTATGATATTTTCAATAATATCTTTACCCTCAAAGAGCAGAGGTTAAGTTAAACAAACAGAAAAACAGTGAGTAAAGCACACAGGTCTTGGCTCCATAGAAGGATATGAGGCACTATAGGGAACTTGCTAATGGTGCGTCTGACCTTTGTGGGCATGCTTGCATGGGGTGGGGGGAGTTTAGACAAAAAAAAGAAGGGGGTCTTTTTCCCCCTCTTTCTAATCCTTGTTTGCTGGAAGGTTTATTAATGAATAGTTGTTAAATCTTGTCAAGTATTTTGCTGCATTTCTTAAAATCATCCTATAATTTTTAAATTTCTTATTTTTTGATTTTTGGGGGGGGGAATATTTAAACAGTCCTATATTAAGACATGTTATCATTATCTTTTTTTGTTAGATTTGATTTGCTAACATTTTGCTGAAGAATTTTGCATCTATGATCATTAAAGATATTAGTCTTTAGTTTTTTTTTCTTTTTTTTAAATTTCACATTAATATATAGGTATAATTAGGTTACATTGTTTACCTTTGTTAGGTAAAGTCCAAGTTATAGTTGAGCCCTTCCTCCAGGAAGTGTGCCATATACACCTACATTGTGCCCATTAAGTGAGAGCTTACCAAAGGCCCTCCTTCCCTCTTCTCCCTCCCCCCCACTTGGATTTGTGGGTTTTTTTCTTGTGTGGACATATAGTTGTTCGTCTACTAGTTTCATATTAGTATTGAGTACACTGTATACTTGCTTTTCCATTCTTGTGATACTTTACTAAGGAGGACGTCCTCAAAATCCATCCAGGTAAATACAAAAGGTGTAAAGTCTCCTTCTTTCTTTATGGCTGAATGGTATTCCTTGGTATACATACACTACAGCTTGTTTATCCATTCAAGGCTGGTGGGCATTTGAGTTACTTCTACGTCTTGGTGATAGTGCGTTGAGCTGCAATAAACATTCTAACGCGAATGTCTTTACAGTAAAATGACTTTTTTTTTCCTTCTGAGTATCGTGATTGTGGAATCAAATGGAAGATCTCCTTTTAGCGCTTTGCGGATCCTTCCTATTTATTTCCAAAAAATCTGTATTAGTTTTCAGTCCCACCAAGAGTGTATAAGTGTGCCCTTCTATCCCCACCCCTGCCAGCATCTGCAGCTTGGGACTTGGTGGTGTGGGCTATTATCGCTAGGATTAGGCAACATCTCAAAGTGGTTTAGTTATATTTTCCTTATAATGTCTTTGTCTGGTTTTAAATTCAGGGTAATAAGAGCCAAATAAAATGAATTGGTTCCCTTGTTTTTCTAGGAGTAGTTGCATATGACTGATACTATGTCTTCTTGATATGTTTGGTAAAAGTTTCCCTAAATCCATTTGGTGTGAATCTTTCTTTATTGGAGGTGATTGACTATGAATTCAATTTCTTCAATAGATACAGAACTCTTCTGGGGCAGCAATGATTTTTTTTTTTT
>CAUYON010188790.1:0-29656 GCA_963573935.1 Arctocebus calabarensis | reverse complement strand
CTCAGTCCCATCCTGACCCGTCCCCTCTGCCCCCACTCAGTCCCATCCTGACCCGTCCCCTCTGGCCCAACTCAGTCCCATCCTGACCCGTCCCCTCTGCCCCGGCACAGTCCCCTCCTGGCCCGGACCCTCTTGCCCGGCTCAGGCGCCTCGGGGCCCGGGCAGTCTGGCTCTGACTCTGGCCCTCGGGGACGGGCCAGGATGGGCCTGAGTCGGGCCAGAGGGGACGGGTCAGGATGGGACTGAGTGGGGGCAGAGGGGACGGGTCAGGATGGGACTGAGTGGGGGCAGAGGGGACGGGTCAGGATGGGACTGAGTGGGGGGCAGAGGGGATGTGTCACCAGGAGACTGAGTGGGGACAGAGGGGACGGGTCAGGGTGGTACTGAGTAGGGGCACGTGGCAGCACAGAGGCACTCCCTTCCACCGGAGCCTGCTTCAGACACAGAAAGGAGGCTGAGAGGTGGGGGCTCTGCCGCCCTGTTCTCAGTCGGGTCACTCCCTAGCAGCACAGAGTGAAGAGAAACTCCGGCCGGTCCAGATTTCCTTTCCTGTGCGTCCTTTCTGACCCGTCAGGAAGCGGCAGGTGGAGAGCTGGAGAGCTGGAGAGCTTTGGTCTCGACATCAACAAGCTGAGCTGGTCCCGCAGAGTTTCCTGCAGAGGGGTAACAATGAAAATTACCAGCTATGAGCTGTAAGACACAGATGTGTGATATTACTGGTTTTACGTATGAATTAAGTGCTCTTAAATAAAAGCTGACACTTTAGGGGCAGCGCTTGTGGCTGAAAAGAGTAGGGCACCAGCCCCCTATGCCAGGGGTAGTGAGTTCAAACCCAGCTCCGGCCAAAAACAACACACACACAAAAAAAATTCGACACTTTGCAATAGAAAGGTGAACAGTAAAATGAATGCTAATAATTACATTTTTTAGAATAGCATTAAATAGCAAATCAAAATACCATGGCAAATCAAGTGAGAGAGAGAGACCACTGAAGAAGTAAAAAACTGCTCATTTAGTATCATTAGGGTATTTTTCCCTGTTTCTTAAAAAGGTAACCTACATGTCATTTTTCACTGCGTCTCACAAATTATGGAAGCCCTGATGGTAGAGGGGAGACAGCCAGGGGATAGGAAGGAGGAGAGGAAGGGTGTGGGGGTCCTGGTGGGCTCCCGGCTCAGAACCCAGTGTCTTGAGGCTTAACCAAGAGCAATTTTCTGTGGCTTAGCGAGGAAAATGCAGCAACGGGCTGAGAAACATGAAGTTCTGGCAGGACGAGGGCAAAATGAGCTTGCTAATGTCACTGTCGGTTGTAAAACACAGGACAGGCCTTGCCAGGGATTTGCTCTGTGGGAGTAAACGCCCTTCCTCTGTATGACAAAAGCTGGGAAGACAAGAGTTCCAAACTCATTTCTCGAGACCCTCAGAGTGCAGTGCAGGACATACCACACCATGTAAAAGAAAAAATAATCACACACTAATAATACCTTTTATGCACATATGTATGCTCTGCAAAGAATTAACAAGTGTAGTACAGCAATATCGAAGAATAATATTTCATAATCCAAATTCATCTCAGAAATGTGACTAGCTTAACACACAAAAAGTCAATAAATATATTCCATCGAATTAAGAGAATAAAGAAGAAACTATATGATCATCTTGATTTGTGCAGAACAGGGTTTTGATAAAATTCAACACCCATTTATGAGAAAAATCCTCAGAATGTCAGGGCTAGAAAAACAGTCATTCCACCTGATTGAAAAGCATCTAAAAATCCTTCAGCTACCACCATGATAGTAATGACCAAGTGAACGTTTCTCTCTAATTACATTAGAAAGCAAGGATAGCGCTAACACCACTTCAATTCAACATTATTTTGAGCATAAGAATACAAGAAAAATAAAAGGCGTGGCACCTGCAACTCAGGGGCTAGGGTGCCAGCCACATGCACCAGAGCTGGCAGGTTCTTGGAGACTCTGCCTTCCTCTCCCACGTTTAAGGATTTTGTGATCACATTAGGCCCACCTGGATAATCCAGACTAATCCCCTCAGATCCGAGTAAAAGGATCAGCAGCCTTAATTCTACCTGTCACCTCAATGTCCTCAGATTCTGGGGATTAGGAATTGGATGTCTTTGGTGAGCCATTATCCTGCCTGCCACAGACAGTGTTTTTGGAAGTCATAAATGGCCACTGTGTTAAATCAAATCAATTCAAATGAATAGTAATCCTTGGATTTGGTAGTAGGTATATAATTATCGAAGGACATTCAAATGAATTTGAAATTCATTGACGAAGCAATGGATTAAGAATACAACCCCTAGGATAATGAAACGTGTTGGACAGATCCTTCCCTGTGTGTAAATGGACCTTCAATCCTTATTATCATTACGTTGGTGTTATGATATGTTGATATCTTGTGTCACCTTTATATTAGAGGAAATGAAATATAGGTTGAGCGTCCCTAATTTGAAAATATAAAATCTGAAACTCCAAAATCTTAAACTTTTGAGTGCTGACATGATGCCACAGGTGGAAAATTCCATACCTCACCGCATGTGACGGATTGCAGTCAAAACTTTGTTTCACATAAAAAGTTATTTAAAATACTGTCAAAAAATAACCTCACACTGTAAGCATCAGTATATATGAAATAAATAAATTTCTTATTTAGACTTGTGTTTCAACAGTGAGAGATCTCATTATGCATATACAAATATTTCAGAATTTGAAAAAACTCAAAATCTAAAACACTTCAAATCTCAAGCAGTTTAGATAAGGGATATTCAACCTAAAAGATACTCTAATGAAGATACATAGATTGTGACAAATTGAGATAAATTTTAAAAGGAAAAAAGCAAAGATGAATGATAAAGATACATCTCCAAATAGACTATCCTCAGGAAAATAATAGAATCATAATATGAATTCCTCAAGCCCTTTAAACTTGCTTTCCTGAATAATGCAAATCATTCACTGATAATTGCTATAATATTACCTTGTAGAAATTAAATGTGTGAATGTATATAGAATATTGAGAAACTATGCCATATATATATATATATATATATATATGTGCATTATCATCTTGGTACAAACCTTACAAAGCTATCCATATAATAAATGAACTTATTTGGTAAAGTCCTAAAATATAGCAACTTGGAGGAACTTTGAAAAGAAAATAAAAGTGTAGGTCTGAGAGATGTTTATATTCATTTACCATATTTAAATACAAATGTAATCCTTTATACTTAGAGAATGAAAACCTACATAATAAAAATACTAGTAAAATGTCTATAATTTCATTTTTGGTTAGTAAAGTCATATTTTAAAGGACTTACCAGTGCCATACTTTAAAACAACTGTGTAACAAATCAAGTGGAAGGGAATGTTTTCCTCTAATAGGAATACTGCCAATACAGTCTGTATTATATCTAAGTGCATGTGTATTTTCTGTATACCAATAGAATCAACATTAGGGATTATTTATAAGAACAAATAGTGGTAAAAGACAAATAAAATTATTTTATGGATACTTTTATTTTCCATACATTTATATATAAAAAGAATTAATTTTATTCAAGCACTATTAAAATATTTTAAAGCTTTATATAGCTAATATTTTACTGAAAAAAAGTTTATCAATCACTTCAGTCTTATAAAAGCAAAGCTAAATGATTAGCCTACGGACTAATTTTTGTTTCTTTTAAAAAAGTGCAATTTGAATTGAAATGTACTACATTTATTAAATATTTTTCCTATTCATACCCTATTAAAATAGCTATTAAAAAAATTTGGCATACCTCTGGTCTTATGTGAGTGATTTTACTCCTGTCATATCTGTCTCATTTATTATAAATACACTTCAGACCAAAGGAAATTATTTAACCTATTTAAACAAATATATTTGTAATTACCATATTAAATGTAGATATGATTATAGTATTCTTATGCTACTGTTGCTATTATTGAAATTATTATAACTGTTACTATTGTAGTCCAAAGGGAAAATTTCCATCCAAATCTTTACCCAATAAGAACAATTTATTATGAGATTTATGTATACCTACTTAATTGTTCTAAAAAAAGTGTTTGAAGTTAAAAATATTATGAGAACACTATGTAAAAGCCCAAAACACAATGAAATAAAATAGTATGATGAGCAATTGGGAAAATAAATATGACACGATGCTTTTAAGATAACTTATAGTTCGTTATTAATATGATACATTTGTATGCATGTATTTCATTTGAATTTTATCAATGTTTAGAAGTACTAAAACAATTATATTCTCATTTAATCTGAAAGAGAAATGTCAAATGTTTGTTTCAAGGAGATAAGTTGTTATCTGAATCTTAACATTATAATGTTTACAAAATATATAAAATCACATACTATGGTATGATAGTTTAAAAATCCATGTAATGAAAGTCCACAGAAAGATATTTTGGGGTCAAGTTTTCAAAGATGTCTCATTTTAAGCTCTGATGCAGGCATTCCTTGCTATGGGACTTTGAGTAAATAAGTCCATTTCTGAACATTAGTCCAATAAAATACATAGTATAAATGGTGAGAATATATATCCTTTACTTATAAAATAAAGAAATTATTATTTTGTAATTCTTTTTTATTTATTTCATAATTCTATAATGTATAAAGTATGGTACGAGAAAAGGAAATTAGGGTCAAAAACATGGTAATGTATATTTGGAAGATTAAATTGACATTGATAATAAGTAGGATTTGAGATTGATAAATAAATTTAGAAGAATAAATAAATTCTCACAATGTTGCAGAATTAACCTCTGGACATAAACAGATGGTGGTAGGAAGAATAGATGGTTTTAAGTGATGTTATGGGGAAATAAATAACATGGAATAATGAATAGCTTAATAACAACAAAAAAGAAACACAGATGGTGTTTTCTCTCTCTTTTTTTTTTTAAGTTGCGTATTTCCCAGCAATGCATAAGGCAAGTGGCAATATTATCAGTGAAAGGCTTGGAATCTCTTTTCTTAGTAAATTATAACTTTAATTTTTAACTTTAATATTAGATCATCACCTATGAAAATATCCAAAGGGGAACTGGAGAAACGGCAGGGAAGCCTGGGGCTGTGAAAGCACCAGGGCATCACAGGTCAGAGCTGACCACTGAAGTTGTGAGGGGAACACAGTCTCCTAACAACTGAGCAGAGGGGAAATTACCTGGAGATGGACCTTGAGAAGTCTTTAATTGTGTTGAATGGGGATGAATTGGAAACAGGAGAGGAAAGTGTTTCCAAAGAAGTGGGCTTCTCAAGAGTGCCGGACAACAGTCTTTAGTGATTAAAATGATGGGGTCTTTGAGCAATTGTGAGTTTGAGTTCAACCACATAGAGATGACAAACTGATTTAAGAGTGTATACTCTTATAAGGTATTTCATCCTCTTTTAAAATCTCAGAAATAATTATGTTATTTATCTATTTTTGAGACCCAGTCTGTGGCCCAGGCTAGAGTGCTGTGGCGTCAGCCTGGCTCCCAGCAACCTCAAACTCCAGGGTTCAAGCCTCCAAGAGTTGTAGGAGTACAGTAGCAGCCTAGCATTTTCTACAATAGCTCAAAGAAAATCATAACCAGTCATGAGTTGCTTCCACATCTTGGTGATTGTGAAATGAGCTGTAGTAAACATTCTAGTACAAATGTCCTTGTGATAAAATGATTTTTTTTGTCTTCTGGGTAGATACCTAGCTGTGGGATTGAGGGATTAAATGGAAGGTTGGCTTTTAGTTCCTTGAGAACTCTCCATACTTCTTTCCATGGAGATTGTAATAATCCATCAACCCATGAATGGATTAACTGACAGTGGTATCTATAAATATTTATCTTGCACTACTATTCAGGCATTAGAAAGACGGAGGCTTTACAGCTTTTGTATTTACCTGGATGGACTTGAAACACATTGTTCTTAGTAAAATATCACAAGAATGGGGAAAAAATATCTAATGTACTCAATACTGATATGAAGCCAATATATAAACAACTATACACCTACAGGAAAGAAAAACACAAGTACAGTCTAGTGAGGGGGAGGAGGCGAAAGGAGGAGGGGGACGGGATTACAAATTCTCACCTGATGTGCACAATGTGTGTTCAGCCTGCCCCCTGGGTGAAGGACTCAACTACAACTTGAACTTCACCTTAGAAACAAAAACGTTGTAAACCTAAACATTTGTCCTCTCATATTAATCTGAAATAAAAAAAGAAAATCATAACCAGACACAGTGCAGAAATAGAACACTGAGTACTAACCACTGGCCACTAGCCTTCAAGGCCAAGGGACGTCAGGGGCAGCCGGGGTTTCTAGCATCTGTGGGAAGGAAAGACGAAAGGTTTCATGGCTAAAGATGAGGCCTAAGAACAAAGATAGCATCAGCAGATAACCCTGAGAATTTTGCTAGAGTTATGGATATAAAAATTCAACATACTTAGTGATAACACATATGCAATTTCTATTTGTTCCACCAGAAGCTTGAAACTACAAAAGTAGACCTTGAACTATAACGGTTCTAAATCTTTTATCACCTACAGGACAGGACAGTTAATTATTTACTCTGATCGTCTTGAAAGCTTTTGCAAAAAACTATAATCCTAAAGTGTTTTCTCTTTGAGCAGATTCATAGAAAGAATTCTGACAAGTACAGATTTCCTATAGCTTTAAGATCACACCACTGGACTGGGTAAAGATTTCCAGAATTCTAATGAAGAAACCAGTTCATAAAACTCTAACATCAAACAGAATAAGAATTAATTGGATGCCAAAGATATTCTTTGAAATATTTGTGTGCTGTTCTCTTTTTTATTTTTTATAATTTTATTGAATCATAATTGTGTGTTCTCTTTTACTGTAACAACTGAGGTATGCAATTTAAATCAAGCCCCTAAGGTTGACCCAAGTCAAATCCTCTGTGATAACCTAGTCAGTAAACATGTTGCATCTGAACTGAAGAAACAGAACTGGTATTTAAAAAACATGGTAAATTTATTGTTCTGTTTCACAGTACTAAGAGGGTACAAAAGCTTTTGATTACATAGGTCACTTTTGTAATGCCCTAGTCACAGAAATAAGTGTGCGTATAACCCAAACAGCGTGCATTTTCCCCAGTAGGTAGGTCTTTGCTCCTCACCGCCTCTCTGCTCCCCCTTGCTTGATTTCTGCTGAAAAATGATGTAAATTTAATACTAAACATGGATTAGTTCTTGATGTAGAGCCCACATGGTCTACTGACTTTTCCTGAGTACATAAAGCTTCCATTATTAACTTTCTGCATTCCATAACCCATTATGGAATAGATAACATGATACAAATTATGAAAGAATACCTTAGCCTCCCAAGTTGCTGGGACTACAAGTGCCCACCACAACACCCAAATATTTTTTGTTGCAGTTGTCATTGTTGTTTAGCTGTCCTGGGCCAGATTCAAACCTCAGCCTTGATGTATATGGCTGGTGCCTTAACCACTCTGCTACAGGCACTGAGCCTAAATAAGCTCTCTTGTGTTGATTTTATTTTAAACCTTTTAGATCAAAGAGAAATAACATTACCCTATTGTCATAGTGAAATAAGAAGGGTAATACAGGTTGTTCAACTTAAGACCAAGAAAACCAGTGCAACTGAATATAAAATAAAACCATCCCTTCTTGTTATACCATATATCTCTGTCATGAATTCAGAAATATTGATCTCTCAGAATTATATTCAAGTGAAATAATGCTTTAGTATAGGGGCTGTGACTGTAGACTCCTAATCGTCAGCATTTGACTGAGTGTCTCCAGCATTAAGCTTAGTATCATAATGGGTCCATTAAAACGCTCTCCCCTTTTGCCATATGTCTGTGCCATATGCATATATGTAAATGTATGTAGATTAGATGTGCATTTATGTAACTAAGTACATATAATGATAGCGTGTGTGTAACTACATATGTTCTACCATCAGGTATGCACATATACACACATATGTAGCTATGTACATGTAACTATAGTGTCTGTGTATGCACATATATGAAACTACATATATACATACACATGAGCATATACAGTTGTCAGACTCCTTTAGCATTTCCTTAGCCTGAAATATATTTGCCCCATGGGACATTTTAAAATTTATAATTATACAATAAGATTTTTTTTTTATCCAAGAGGTAAGTTCTCTAAATTCATGCTTTTTGTTTATGATTATCTGACCTATTTTTGTTGTTTACATGAATCGACTGTATCAATTTTAGAATCAGGTGGTTTCTTCAAAAGGATGAGCCAGGATTTCGTGGATATTTAATTTCACCTAAAAACTAACTTCTAGAATATTATTTCTAGTCTATGAACACGGACAATTATTTAGATTCCTTTAGTCTACATGAATCTTACATTTCAATATGTAGAGATTTTGAACAGTGCTGTGCACTGAATTATGGTCTTCAGATTCCTAAGTTAAATTCCTAACTCCCCCACATGACTTCTTGGAGACAGGGCCTCTCAGGAGGTGGTTAAATAAATGAGGTTGTTAAGTGTGGAGCCCTAATCCATTAGAACTGGTGTCCTTACAGAAGAAGAGCCACCGTGTCCCTCTGTGTGTGTGTGTGAACACGTGAGGACACCACAGGAAGTTTGCTCTGCGCGCCTCTAACAGAGCCCTCACCAGGACCCAGACGGACAGGCAGTGCGGTGCCGTACAAACTGGGACTTCTAATCTCCAGGGTGCGAGAAAATACATTTTTGTTCTTTTAAGCCACCCAGTCAATGGAAATTTGTTCTGGCAGTCTGAGCTAACTAAGACAGAAAAACATCTATTATATTTGCTCCTCATTCTTCGACTTTTTGATGCCATTTTTTAAAATATTACTTTAATATGTGTAGTTTTGTGTATTATTATTTTATCTGATATTGTGGGTGCTGTACCAATTAGTTCTAAAGATTCATTACAAGTTTCTTTTGGATTAATGACATACATAATCATGTTATCTGCAAATAAGTCTTTCCTTTTTAAGGTTCACACTATCCTCAGATTTTGGTAAGTACAATACATCAGACACAGAAAAACAAACACCACATGATCCTTCATATGTGGAATCTACCCTCGGCATGTAAGTGGGTAATAGCCCAGGAAATACCAGACTTTCTCTTTTCCACAGGGATTGATAGTAATTTATTACTTTAAGAATGAATATTTCATAATGTTGTTGGGAATATATGAGATCCGACAATTTCTTGTTAAACTTGGCAAGAGTAGGAGTGAAATCAGGGCACATTCGTAGTCCAAGTTTATGGTTATAATGGCATGAAGAAAATGATGATGTACAAATGAATCAAATTTTTTTGAAGGGTAGAGAAAGTGTCTCTGATAAAGAGAGGTGAAGGCAGCCACTGTTTTTAATAAAATTCATCAAACTGTGTGTCAAAATCATTGGCTAACTGTGAGAAGTATAGTAGGCCAAGCAAAGGTCAATACAGAAATAGTTAGGAAAATAGTTAGAAATTGTTAGGAAACCCTTTTCTTAAACCAAAGATAAAGTAAATATTGAATGGAAAACATTTTGATGATGTTCAGGACATCGAGGTAATATGACACCATCCATTGGCCATTCCAGAAAGAATTCCAAATTTGCTTTGCAAGGTGGGCTTGGAACTGGTGTCAGTGCATAACATCCCACGGAGAGGACTTTGAATGTCATGCAACAGTATTCAACAATGAGATATGTAGGACTTCTTCTAGGGTGAATTCATGAATTTATTGTAACACCCATATTTTCCTTCCCATTTGTACTGCATTGTATAGTATTGATGGTACGTATTTTTGTCACATTTGCTGATGGAGAAATTTTTAAATATTTTACTTTTAATTGTGATAGTTGCTAAAGATTTTAGCAGGTTTCCTTTATCTGATAAAATAAATATTTAAATGACAAGAAGGTTTTAAATTTTATCGAGTATTTTTCTATATCTATTGAGACTGTTTTCTTTGACTAAAATGGGCACCCAAAATAGCATCATTAGAGTAGCCTCACATTGTTTTGATTTGTTAAATACACGTGACAGGGAGATAGATATAGAGACACAGGTACAGACAGATACGGATGTATTATATGTAACATTCATTATGTAAATTTTGTTAACATTTTGTTTGGAATTTTTGTACAACTTCCTAAGATATATAGACTTGTATTTCTTTTACTTGTAATATCCCTGCCAGTTTCACGGTTAGGCTGGTCTTTAAAAATAGGCTGAAAACAGTTTCAACTGTTTCCATTATCTGGAAGATTTAGTGTAAGATTGTTTTATTTCTTTTTTTGTAATACTTACCTATGAAGTCACCTGGGCATGTCATTTCTGTTGCTGCTGTTGGAATAATTTAATGAGTTCAATTAAATAAATTGATTTTGGACTATTTGACTTTTTAATTGATTTTTGTATCCGTTTTCATTAGTCATACATACAAGTTAGGATTTTGTGCTTTTAATCCAAATTTTAAAATGCACTGGAACAAAATTGTTCATAATATTATCTTATTGTGAATGTATGTAATAGCATTGCTTATTTTATTCTAGACAGTGGTTTTATGAGCCTCTTTTTTCTTACCTACTCTGAGATAGGAAGGTTTTTACAATGTTATAATAGTTACTGAAAAAAAAAAACCCCTCTAAATTAACTCAATGAGAACACATTGATATTTCTTTCATTGAACTTGGAAATCCTATCTGAACGATAAGGGTTGAAGTTGAAAAACAAAACAAAAACAAAAAAATCGAATAAAATCTTAGGATCAATATTACACTTTGAATGTGTTAACAAATAATAAAAGTATTCTAGAACAAAAGACAGAAGCCAAAGAAGATCATTGCTTTTGAACTTGAGGTACTTTTTCCATCAATATAAAATTCTGTCAAAGAAAGTAAAAGACTAAACTGCTCCTGCAAATGTCTATAGAGCATTTTAACACAAAAGAAACAAAAGAACAAAACTGATGTATTGCAACAGAAAATAAAGAGCAAGTATCAGGAGCAGCTGCCCTGCTGTACTGAATACTGGCTCAGTTTCATCTGTAGGAACAAATAGTAAAAATAATTAAATTTAAATGTCAGGAAAAAGAAAAACCCAGAATCTATGAGACATAACCCCCAAACACAATAATGATAAATAAAATGGATATTTGATTTGCACAAATGCACATAAATGATAGATGAAAAAAGAACTATTGGGTTATAGAAACTTAACTTACATTAAAATCTCCAACTTTAGAAATGAGTCTTTTAATCTGCCAATATTAACATTGTTTTTTTAATGTATACTTTTAATTTGGAGTGAAGCTTAATAATGTGGCTATCCATTTGATACATTAATTACAGCAAACATAGTGTATAATAAGTAATGATCTAAAATAGGGAGACAAAAACATAGAAAGAGTAAAGATGATTCCAAGAAAACAATGACAGCTTCTGTAAATGTCACACAGTAAACATTTCTCCAAGGCTAAAGTCATCTAAGATGAAGATATTTGAAAAAGAATTAATATGGGGAAAATCTTAATATGTGTGCTTCAAGTATAGAAATATGAGTAGAAACAAAAAACTTTCAGGATAAACCATAATGTGATGAAAAACTAGAAATTTAAATCTGTAGATTTGAAAACCTGATTGACAATTACAACTTTTATCTACTTTTCTCATTTACTACCTCTTTTTCTTTTCACTTACTGTTATCTTTGAAAAATCTCTATGGCCAATAGCCTCAATACCCCAACCTAAAAAAACTTAAAAGCTAGCCTTGAAAATATCAAGCTGACCTGAAAGAAATTTATTTCCCTGGTCATAAATACATAAATAGCACCCACTCCAAATTCCTTAAAGGAGGAAGCTAATTACCAATTCACAGCACAAAATACAAATCACTGAAACAATTACTCAAATATTTATTTATCTCCAGTCTAGAACATTTTCTGAAATACATATCTATGCAATCCAAAGTTCCTTTTCGGTTTCAAAATGCCCAAACCACTTAGTCACTCACATCACTTATACTTCCCCCCACTCCTACTACTCTGAGGAGCAACTCAAGGTTTTCCAGAACATCCCACCATGTCAAGTTTGTGTCTGCCTTGGAATCTATGACTTTACAATTCTCTTGCCTAGAATGCTCTCTATCCATGTGTCCACTTGCAAATTAGACAAATATTTGTGGAAGATCTCTATATTCCAGGAATGATTCTAAAAGCTGGGAGGCAGCAGCACTGAAAGGAGGAAAGGGGAACTACCCCCAAGAACCTCTATTAGCTTCATGGGAAAGCACATAGGTTAAAGTATATAGAGAGAGATAAATGCTTTAGTTAAAAAAAGATTTCACTGTTTATTTGATCAGATGGAATGCCATTAATTATGAATACAGAGATTATATATGGTTGCAATAAGGTGACAGAGAACTGAAAAAAAAGTGAAAGCACCATTCATGACATATCTAGGGGAAAGAGCATTTTAGGGAGCAGTCAACAGACGCCTTAGATACAAGGATATCTTGATTTACTGTAAGAATAGCAATCAGCCAGGATATCTGGAAGAGAAAAGACAATGGGTCCATTGTACACAGAGTGGGCCACAGAATTGTCCCCCCCTCCACTCTAAGGTTGATGCCGAAGTTCTAATTCCCAATGTGATTATATTAATGGTTGAGGACTTTGGAAAGCATTCAGAGTTAGATGAGTTCATGAGACTGGGGCCATCATAGTAAGGTTAGTGGCTTTATGAGAAAAGAGAATACGAAAATTATCTATTTCTCTCTCTGTTGGTCTCTCTCTCTCTCTATCCCTTTCTCTTTATCTGTCATGTAGGAACACATCAAGAAGTTGTCTGTCCATCAGCTAAGAAGAGAGGCCTCATCAGGAATGAGATGGTGACTTGATCTAGGTCTGTCCAGCCTCCAAAACTATGAAAAAATAAATCACTACTTCCTTAAGTCACTCAGTCTATTATATTCTGTTACAACAGCCTGAGTTCAGTAATACACGAATGCTGTGAAATGATTTACGTCTTGAAGGAATATTCTGGCCTCTGAATAGAAAAAAGATTCTGTGGGCGATAGACTGGACCTTAGCAATGAATGCTTGTGGTTTGACACTGTGAATATCGGTGGCTGGCACCACACTAATAATGACAAAGATGGTGAAATCTACTTGGAGATTATTTCCTCTGAAATGACTCAAAGATGTGTGGAGCTAAAAGTCCATGAGACTGATGAAGAATAATATAAGACACATAAATTGAAAAATTCTGAGAGCTCTCGCAAAATGAGAAGAGGTTCAAAAGATTAGAAATCTGAAAGATTAGAATGAAGAGGGCTGATTAATCACCCACAGCATCCAGCAAAAATTCCCAAGTATGGGACTTGAATAGTGAGACCAAACTATCCGTACAATATGAACTACTTCCCACCAACTTAAATAAGGCTTAAAACTTAGCCTTAAAAAAATCAAGCTGGCTTAAATGTAATTTAACACTGTGGTACTAAAAAGCCAATACTCTTTAAAGGGCAAATGAAAAATTTGAACTAATAAAAGATGTAACCATGACAATTTCTAGCACTTAATCAAACCACCACACATTTAAGAAGAACTCAAAACTGAGATAAAAGACAGTCACATAATGAATTACAAAAATGGTGGATTTAGCAAAGAAGAACTTTTCAGCATCTATTACCAATGTGATAAATGCTCAAAGATTCAAAGAAAATTAGCAAAAGAAAAGAAAATGAATGATATAATAAATCAAAATGGTACTTCTTGAGATTAAATATTATCTGAGTTTAAGTAAATCATGTAGGTCTTCATGTAATAGGCAAAGCAAATAAAACTCAATGAGTGACAAGAGAATAATGAAAACTAGTCAACCTGAACACAGAGGGGAAATAAATCTCTAAAAATAAAAAATGAGTAAGGTCTACATGGCTGTGGAGAAGCATAAAGTTCTGACATATTTTTAATTGGATTTTCAGAAAGTATTATGAAGTATGTGTGGGAAAATATCCACAACAAATGTTTGAAAAAAGGAATGGCTGAAAAAATTCCAAATCTATGAATGCTCACACATTCAGGACCATCAACAAACCTGTATAAACAAAGAAAGCCACAAAAGGCACACTGTAATCACGTGGTGCAACACAGCCATGGAGAGAAAGATTTTTTAAGTTATCAGAAAAGAAAAATTACTTTGGAAAAAGCTATAATCAGAAATATAGAAAATTCCACATATAGAAAATATCTAAAACACATTCATTAAAGAAAATTTAATGAATATGTCAGACACATTCACATAGATAGTTGCATTCATAGATTTTAGCATTCTTCTCTCATTAACTGATAGAATAAATACATGGGAAAATTTTCAAGCCATAGAAGGCGTTACCAATACTGTCAATAAACTTTTTTCTAATTGACTTTTTGTCAACAATCAAGCAACAATATACTCACTTCCCTTCACGTGGTATATTTACCAGCTAGAGCCATAAAAAATTTAACATTCTCTTCAACCAAAAGTATTAAATTATAAAGTATTATCCAAACTATATTTGGGAAACCATAAATATCTGAAAATTTAACACTGCTTTCATGGAGTCATGCTTCAAGGGTTAAAAAGAAATCAAATCCGAAATATTTTGAAATAAATGTAAATGAAAATTATAACATCAAATTTTGTGATGCAATAAAAAATATTGACAGAGAAATTTGAGTTACTTACCCAGAACAAAAAACCAAAAGTTCGAAATTAGTTATGTAAGTTTTTACCTCAAAGGCTATATAAGAAGAAGAGCAAATTAAACAAAGTAAGTATAAGGAAGAATAATAAAAATAAGACTAAAAATCAATAACGAAGAAAAGGTACAAAAATACACACACAATTATACCAAAGGCTGTGTGTGTTTGTGTATGTGTGTGTTGTAAGATTAATATAATCTTAGAACCATACCTACACTATAAAGATTAATAGTGTAGGTATACTACACTATACTACACATATACTTTATAGTCTAGGTATACATTATATTATACAATACATATTAACATATTAATAGTGTAGGTATACCTACAGTATTAATCTTCACTACCTAATCTTTATAGTGTAATGTATATCTACACTATAAAGATTAATTCCAATGTAAAGAATTAGGAAAAAAATGCAAAAATTGAAAGATTAATGTAATGTTATAAATTTAATCATAAAAGAACAGAAGATTATTCTTCAAATTCAAAATATACCTCATGAATAAACATGTGAAACTTCTGAACCAATTTAAGCTGTTTGAATCCAGTGATATATTAAAAATATAACATCACATGATTATTTGGAGTTTATTTCACAAATGCACATCTGGTCTAATGTTCAAGAAAAATGAATGCAATTCACTCTACTAACAGATCAAAAGAAAATGTGGATAATAATGTTAACAGAAGCAAAAAAATCGTTCAGCAAAACTTTAACACCTGTTCATGGTAAAACCCTTAGCAAACTAAAAATAGAGAGGAACTTTCTCAATCTGATAAAGAACACCTAAGAAAAATCCACAACAAACGTGATACTTAATGGCGAACCAGTGAATCTTATCATACCAAGATGGAAAGCAAGACAAAAATCATGACCTTCAGTAATTGTAGAAATAATACACTACAAAATAGGAAATAATCTAAAATCAATAGCCCAAGCTCCACCTTAAAAAACTAAGAAAAGAAGAGCTGATTAACCCCCAACTAAGAGAAATATAGCACATAAAAACAAATGTTAGAGTAGAAATCAATAAAACTGAAAACAGGATGAAATCAATGGAGAAAATCAATATCAAAAGTTCATTTTTGAAAAGATCAGTGAAACCAAGAAACTTCTATCCAGGTTTATAAAGAAGAAAAAAAGAGAGAAGAGAAAAATTACTGACATCAGTAATTACCAGGGGCCAACAGAAGTGATCTTATGGACATTAAAATAATAAGTAATAATACGAACAAATCTATGACATGTGATAGATCAGATTAAATGGATCAATTCAGCTCAGCGCCTGTGGCTCAATGGGCTAAGGTGCCAGCCACGTACACCTGAGCTGGGGGGTTCAAATCCAGCCTGGGCCCACCAAACAATGATGGTGTCTGCAACCAAAAAATAGCCAGGCGTCGTGGCAGGCACCTGTAGTCCCAGCTACTTGGGAGGCAGAGGCTGGAGACTTGCTTGAGCCCAGGAATTGGAGATTGCTGTGAGCTGTGATGCCACAGCACTCTATCCAGAGTGACAGCTTGAGGCTCTGTCTCAAAATAAATAAATAAATAAATAAAAGTGTAGATCAATTCTTTGAAGAATATACTAGACTAAAACTCATAAGATGGAATGGACTCAATAAGTTTACATAACATATCTATGAAAAAACTGAATTAACAATTAGTACTTCCCAAAAGGGCCCACATGAATTCAGTGCTGAATTCTACTAAATATTTGAGAAAGATGTTAATATGTCAGTTCTGTATGATTTCTTCCAGAGAATAGAGCTAAGGGACAACTTCCAATTTTACTTCATGAGGCCAGAATTACCATAATGCCAAAGGCATTAAGAAAAGAGTAAACATCAGACCCATACATCCCATGAATATAAATACAAAACTGCTGAACAAAATATTAGCAATTCGAATCCCACAATGTATAAAAGAAGGATACTGTGACCAAATGGCATTCTTTCTAAGGATGTAAAGTTGATTCCACATTGAAAAACAGTAAATTAGATCCATGCTATCAATAGGCTAAAGAATAAATATTATATTACAATTATATCAGTAGATGCAGAAAAATCATTTAACAAAAACCAATGCACGTTCATGATGAAACAAAACAAAACTCTCACAAAGTAGGAATGCGTGCACAGAAGTGATCTTCATCAATTGATAACCAAAACATCTCATGTTGTTTTTTATAGCTGTTGTCCCCTGCAGATGATATCTTATTTAATGGTGAGAAAGTAGGTCTGACACAAGGCAAGGATAACCACTTTCCCTGGTGCTATTTCAAATAATTCTGGAAGTCCTGGTTCATGAAATAAGGCAAGGAAAGGAAATAACACGTCTGCAGATTGGACAAGGAAAAACAAAACTGCTTTTTTTTTGGCAAATGGCATGATTTTTGGGGTAGAACACTTCAAAAAATCATCAAAAACTAGTAAAAATATTATAGAAATGTTACTGGATACAATGTTAATATACCAAAGTCAATTGCTTTCTTATATTCCTATAATGAACAATGAAAATTAAATTAAATAATTATATTAGCACAAAGAGTGAAACAATTAAATGTAAGTCGAATGAAATATGTGTATAAATCTGTATGAGGAAAACTACCAAAACCTGATGAAAGAAACCAAAGATCTCAATAAAGGATAAATATTTCATGTAGATGTCTCAATGTTGTAAAGATGTCAATTCTTTCAAATGTATTTAGGACATTTAATACAATCTGAATTAAAATCCGAGAAGGTTATTTTGTGGATATTGCCAAAATCATTCAAATGCTTATATGGGAAGGCAAAAGACCCAAAATAGCTGATATGATTTTGAAGTTTTATTAGTCATTTTTATTAATGAAAGAACTTTAGAGTCACAGAACTGACACTATTCAGCTTCACGTCTTGTCACACAGCAGCAGGAATATGACAATGTTGTGACACGGTGGGCAAAGGAGGCAACCGGTAAAGCAGACTGGAGAGCCCAACAGACCCTCACATCTATCATCAACCAAAGACAGTTTAGTGAAGAAATGATACATTTTTATAACTGTAGCTGTAATCTACTAGCTATGAACAGGTCAATAGGTGTTTGTAGGCCCACTCCTTAAGCCTGTCCCATGAATGAATTCCAAATGGTTCTCAGAACTAAAGGTTTCTAAATGCAAAACCATAAAATAGTTAGAACATCTAGATAACCTTGGGTTTTATAGTGAATTTTTAGATTCAAAACCAAAAGTAAAGACCATGAAAGAAAAAATCAGTAATTTGGACTTTATTAAATTAAATTTTTTTATAAGCTTTCTAATTTTTTTTTTTTTTGTAGAGACAGAGTCTCACTTTATCGCCCTCAGGAGAGTGCTGTGGCATCACACAGCTCACAGCAACCTCCAACTCCTGGGCTTAGGCGATTCTCTTGTCTCAGCCTCCGAGTAGCTGGGACCACAGGTGCCCGCCACAACGCCCGGCTATTTTTTGTTGCAGTTTGGCTGGGGCTGGGTTTGAACCCGCCACCCTCAGTATATGGGGCTGGCACCTTACTGACTGAGCCACAGGCGCCACACAAAAATTTTTTATAAGCTTTCTGAATGACACTGCCAGGAAAATGCAAAGACAAGCTGCCAATGAGGAGAAAATATCTTCAAAACACTTCTCTAATAAATAACATATCCTAAATATATGATGAATACATAAAACTCAACAGAAAAAAATCCTCAAGTTTAAAAATGAGCAAAATATCTGAATATATCTCTCAATAAAATAGGTATATATGGCCAGTAATCAGATAAAAATTGCTAAACATAGTATGCTGTTAAGCATAATAGTATAGTATGCTAAGCTTAATAGCATAGTATGCTATTAAGAAATTGCACATTAAAACCAATAGATACCAGTACTTGCTTATTTGAGTTGCTAAATTTCAAAACACTGACAGCATCAACTACTGGTAAGGACATGGAGTGACAAGAAGTATTATTTACCAATTCAGGAATGAAAAATGGTTCATCCACTGTGAAAAGCAATTTGGCATTTTCTTATAGGACTAAGCACACTGCTATCAATAAGATACAACAATCACATTTTTTGGTATTTATTAAAGAAAGAGTTGAAAAATCTTATCCACACAAAGCTTGCATGTGAATGCTTATAGCAGCTTTATTCACAATTGCCAAAACCTGGAAGCAGCCAAAATGTCTTCACTAAGTGAATGCACAAGCAAACTGATACATACACCCAATGGAATACTATGTAGTAGTTAAAAAAAAAAAAAAAAATTGTTAAGTCATGAAAAGTCCTGGAGGAAACTTAAATGCTTATTGTGAAGTGAAAGAACTCATTCTAAAACAGCTGCAAACTTGGTGAATTTAAGTATATAACATGCCAGAGAAGGAGAAACTGTGAAGACAATAATAATAAAAAAAGATAGAGGTTGTCAGAAGAGTAAGGAGTTCATGAATTTGTCCTCCAAAAAGTGCTGCATACCTCATTGCTGAATATCATTGTGGACACCTTTGAAGTAATCCCCTTCAAAATTCAACACAAAATCCAAAGTAATCTAGATTTTCATGAGAAGTTATATGCTGACACCAGTGCCTAGTGACCTTTCAATGCAATTTTGGAATTTTCTCGAATGACCATCAGAGCTGTGGTCCTATAACCCTTGATGTTCTGAATGTCATCAAAATCTATTCCCTTCAATATTAACCTTATCTTCAGGTAAAGAAAAAAGTCCCTGGGGGGCAGATCAGGTGAGTAGACAGGGTGTTCCAGTACAGTTATTTATTTGTTGGCTAAAACCTGCCTCACAGACAGTGCTGTGTGAGCTGGTACATGGTCTTGATACAAGAGCTCATTTCCGCACACATCTTTTTTGTGCCAAGATTTTCAGTTGTGATTTTTCTAATTTTCTTGATTGATGTTTACTTGGACGGTTATGTGTCACATAGTCAACCAATGATTTAGATACATGATTCAACAAAATTTTGCAATGTTTTTGTCAGTTCTGTTCATTACTGGCCACTCTGAACTTTCTGCATCAGTGATGCTTCTCTCCCCTCAGAACATTTAATCTTTCTGTACATTGTTGTTTTCTTCATGTCATTATCCTCATAAATGTGGACTAACATATCCCTGATTTCACTTCCACTCTTGCCAAAATTAAGAAGAAATTTAAAGTTTGTTCATTGCTCTAATTCAAGCTCATGTTGGCACATGATGGGAATGAGGATTCCAGTTCTCCCAACCTAGTTGACCTGGTTCGATTGCTCAGTTCAACTGAGGCACATGAGAACTGAAAGAAAAAAATGGGAGGAAACCAAAAGTAAAACTAGAATAGTATAGGCAGTGTGAATAGAAAGCAAAGGTCACTTGCATATGTTTTAACAAAGAGAAATTTTATTTAAGAACAAAGAGAAAGCTTAGAACATTTCTAAGAGAACTGGAATGGAGTCCTTCTCATCAATGAGAAGAGGTGAGTCCTGGAGACTCAAAGGCCATGCAGAGGGATAAATACCCTCATTTGCTCTGTTTGAAATTGGTTGCAACTCTTTCATTGGTCTCTCCACACCTCTGGGCATTACTGCCCTTTTCGATTGGACATTAATTATTGTCCTTTTCTATTGGTCATTGGTTTCCTAGGTTACCTCATACCAACATCCTTTTCCCTTTTGGGGGAAAGAGCTGCTGAGCAGTGAATATTCCTATGGCCCTCCACTCTTCCTTGTTTAGCATGCTAGGCTTTCTTCCCATCCCTGTTACAGCCCTTTCTTCATGTCCCTTCTCAGCACATAAAAACATGCAATGACAATAATAAATGCCACTCAGCCAGACATCATCACACATCAATGCAAACAGAGCTGTGAAGCTCTGATATACCGATGTTATGAACCCTTACTGAATTGTTTGTACAGTGCTGCCAACTTAAGTGCATGGTGACAAGTTTGCAAACTTGTCAGACCTCATAGCTTTGGGTAGTGTGGACATTTGAACAATGGTGATTCTTCCAACACATGAGCCTGAAATATCTTTTCACTTTTTTGTGTTCTCTTTTATGTCTTTCATTAATGTTTTATACTTTTAATTGTAGAAATTTTTCGCATCTTTGGTTAAATTTATTCCTAGGTAGTCTTTTTAACTTTATTAACATAATTGCCATCCAGTTCAAGACTCTTGTATGCAAAGATAGCCATTTTGTTCATCCCTAAGTAAAGAGAGTCCTGGGAATTTAACCAACTCAATAGCTATTATAAATGGAATTACTTTCTCAGTTTCTTTTTCAGATTATTTGCCATTGGTTTTGAAGAAATGCTAGTGATTTTTGTGTGTTGATTTTGTAATCTACAACTTTACTGAATTCATTTATCAGTTCTAATAGTTTTTTTGGTGGTGTCTTTAGGTTTCTCTAGACGTAAGATCATATAGTCTGCAAATATGAAGACTTATTTAACTTCTTATTTAACAGAATTATTTAACTTCTTCCTTTCCATTTAAAATGCCTGTTAGTCTCTCAGGTTAATTTACAAGTCAGTCTGTTTCTGTTCATCTTCCCTGGTAACCATTTGTTTCACCTAGCCTTCGCATGTTCTCCCCTCCATTCTAAAAGGCAGGTATAAAAATATCTGAGTTTCATCAACATGTTAGGTAATCACGCTGGTGAGTCTCCCCATGTGTATGACATCTGGAAATAAACATTTCTTTTATTAATCTGCCTTAACTGTGTGTTGTTCTTTCAGCAAAGTTTCTGGGGTGGGAAGCAAGCTTTTCTTCACTCCTACAAAGGGGCATCAAATGTTACATAGTGGTTTTTAAGCATCAGTTGAAATGATCATAAGTTTTTTATCCTCCATTCTGTTAATATGATTTATTACACTGATTGATTTGTATATGTTGAACCTTCCTTGCATCCTTGGGATAAATCCTGCTTGACCATGATGAATAATCTTTTCAATGTATTGTTGAATTTGGTTTGCTGGTGTTTGGTTGAAGATTTTTGCAACTGTTCATTAGAGATATGGGCCTTTCATTTTCTTTTCGTATTGTGTCTTTGTCTGCTTTTGATAACAGGTGATATAGTCTTTGTACAATGAGTTTCTGCTTGGCTTTTGTTTTTGATGTCATTATCCCGATCCCTTTATTAAATTTCCAAGATAGAATTCTGAACTCCTCCTCTGTGTTGTCTCAATGTTCACTAGGCATCTTCAGAACAGTTATTTTGAATTCTCTGTCTGAAAGTTCAAATGTCTTCATCACTCTGTGCTTAATCTCTGGCTCCTTATTGATTCCATTTGGTCAGGTCATGTATCTTGATGCTTATGGCTGTTTGTCAATGTCTGTGCATTTACGAGTTAGATATTTACTATAATCTTTGCAGCTGTCAGTCTTATTTCGTAATAACATGACTCACTGGGTATGAGAATTAAGTGTCAAGGTCCATTCACATCCCTGAAAAAAAAAGCAAATTGAAAAAGTAAGACCTATATTTTCCTCTAGTCAGAAAATCATAACAAAGACTATTCTAACAACATTAAAGACTAAATAAAAATTATCTGAGTCAAGACATATTGAAGTTCAATATAAACCTAATGGAACAGAAACACTTGAATTTGAAATAAATTGAACAGCAATAAACATCAGAATATAGCTTTTGGACTTCCAAATTATCTTAACTATTTATAATTTTATTTGAGTATGGATATACTCTTACATTAGGGCTAAAAACTAAATTGGATTACTAAGCCTTTTGCCAGTGGGAAGAAATTAAAAAGAAAAAGAGATTTCAGAGTTGTAGTAATAGGCACAGGTATTATAGAATAAACTATACATAATAATATTATTCTGGTGAATAAACCATAAATGGTATCACTCACCTTTGTCATATTTTCATGTATATATTTTTCACTCTATTAACTGTACTTTGCAAACAATAAAATGTCCTTGTGTAGCTACACACAATTTCCATAAGGAAAATGTGAACAAGGGCATTATTAACCATTCTAAACCTAAGAAGAGAAATTCAGGAGTATGAACATGCCAGGCTGGCATGTGACCTGTGTTTGTTCTCAATCTCACTAATAGTGGCAATGATTTTACCAAGCTTTAGTAGTCTTACTTTTATTATTAAAAAGGGAACTAAGTTTCTTACAAAAAATATGCTCTATTAAAATAAAATGAATAACGAGAATTAAAATCTCAGTTATCATAAATGACAAATATTTCTTAGGGACTTGGAAAGATAAAATATGTGGAAAGCTTCTCACATTGCATCCCTTTGCATTAAAGTTATTTATCCTAAAATATATATATAACCCTCATGACAAAATTTCTGTGTAAATCATGTCAACCTTTTCATAATTTTGACTGAGAGACATTCTAGATAACTTGAAATTCCCTAATGGAATTTTAAGCTGTCTGAGCTGTAATTTATAATACTGCTTTGGGAGAAAAAATTATGCTAGTAGCATTTGTTAAAAAACAAAACAAGGGCTCAGAGGAGTAGGGCGCTGGCCCCATATACCGGAGGTGGTGGATTCAAACCTAGCACCGGTGAAAAACTGCAATTAAAAACTAAACAAAACAAAAAAATTTATAAATATATATACAGAGTAAAAGGAAGATTTAGAGAAGCCGAGTTTGTTTATAACTGAAAGTTTCTATCACCTTTGTTAGATCAGTAGATTGCAGTAAGGGGCCAGCTAAGCAGAGTGCTCAGAACTGTGGACAGACAGCCCGCGTGAGGAGACTCTGCTGAGCCTGCCTGTGACAATTGTCCCAGGACAGCCTGAAAGGGGGGTGCCCCCCACGGTGTGCGCTGAACTTTGGGTGAAATTTTCAGGGGTCCCCTATAGAGAAGTTTTCTAGAATAATCCCTGTCAAGTGTTCAAAGAAACAGACTTGAGATAAATTAGATATATCAGGGTTTAACTAAGCAAAGTAGGATTTGCGAATAGGGCCCCGCTTGGAACCAGAGAGGCTCAGAGAGCTCCGCTGTGCAGTGGGCAGGGAGTATTTACAAGGAGCTGGGCTGCCTGCCCGGCCTTTGCCTTATTTGGACGGTTTGCAGGCAGCTGCTCACTGGCTGAAGCTCAGCTGCTGTGATCCACTGGGACTCAGCTATCTGTTGCCAAAGAAAAGAAAAGAAAAGAAAAGAAAAAAGAGAAGGGAAGGGAAGGGGAAGGGGAAGGGGAAAGGGAAGGGAAGGGAGGGCAGGGGAGGGGAGGGAAGGGAAGGGAAGGGAAGGGTCCCCCTAAATGAGCCCTTCAGTTGGCTTCGGTGGTAACGTAGCCTGCATTTTGCTACGTGGGCACTGAAGGTAAAGTAGGAAGTTTTAGTTTAATTTAATTTTTATTAAATTTTAAATTTGAAGTTTAGTTTAATTCAAACTAACTCTCGGGCCCTTTGAGGACGTTTGTCAGTAAAGACAGAGTCTGGCTTTGCTGAGGTCCCCGACCTGGAAGGGGCCGCGGACCGCGTGCACGGTGGCGGGAAGGTGGCCGCGCCCTTCTCTTGTCTCGCTGTGCCCGTGGGTGCGGACAGGCAGCAGCCCCGCGTGGGAAGGCACGATCCTCAGGAAGGAGGGTTTGGTGACACCGACTAAGCCACCAAGACCCGCTGAGGAAATTGAGGATGGCGGCCGGAAAGGGCAGGTGGCAGGTGGCCGCCAGCCGCGGCTCCCAGGTCAGCTGGCAGGGGCAGGGGTTTGCTTTCTCCTTCTTGAGAGTCTCCTGGGGAAGAGAGAACGTGGAGAAGTTGTCCCCAACGGGGGGAGAGACGGACGGAGTTGACAGTGAGAATGCCCCTGACCACAGGGACCACGGAGGCTGACTGGCCCCGTCCAGGTTCCCAAGTCCAGCGCCGTCTGAGCCTCTTACCTTTTTCTGAATCGCCCTTTCCCAGACTGTGTCGGGACCGTACAGACCTTGTGTTTCCTCCAACACATCAACAGGCAGCGACTTCCAAATAAACTGCTGTTATCAAGTTGTCAGACGTATTCGTGGGAATATTGGCATAATACTCTCCTTTGTAACATCCTCATAATATGTATCAATGACATTTTAAAAAATGTTTGACATCAGTAATTTGTGTTATCTCTCCTTTTTTTCCACATCTAGTTTGTGTTTTTTAAAGGTTTTTTTGAGACACGCCCTCTCTCTGTCACTCTCCGTAGAGTGCTGTGCTGTCAGGGCTCATAGAAACCTCAAACTGTTGGGCTCAAGCCATCCTCCTGCCTCAGCCTCCTGAGTAACTGGGACTCCAGGCACCTGCCACACACCCAGCTAGTTTTTCTATTTTCAATAAAGATAGAGTCTGGCTTTGCTCAGCCTGGTCTCTAAATCCTGAGCTCAAGCAATCCCCTGGCCTTGGCCTCCCAGAGGGCTAGGATGACAGCTCTGAGTCACTGTGGGTGGCCTGTTTTTTTTAAACATTCTCAAAAAATTAGCTTTCAGTTTGACTGGTTTTCGTGATTGCCTTTCTGTTACTTGTTGATTGATTTCTGCTGTGATTTATTGTTTCTTTCCTGGATTTTATTTTGGATTTGATCTACTCTTGTTTTTTTGACTTACTTAGTTGAAATTTCTGATTTTACAGCTTTCTCTTTTTACTGTAGGTGTTTGATGCTGTGAGTCTCCCCTAAGTGTTATTTTCAGAATCTCACAAATTCTGATAGTTTTATTTTTCATTTTAATTATATTGAAAATTCATTGTTATTTATTTTTTGATTTCTTTTTTGACTTGTGGGATTACAAAAATGAATGTTATTCAGTTTTTTGACATTTTAAAGATATTGTTCCATTATTGATTTCTAATTTAATTCTATTTTGCCAGAAAATATATTTTGTATGACTTATCTTGTCTTTAAATTTTTTGAGCCTCGTTTTATGATTCGGAATATGTCTTTTCTTCTCATTGAACTACTTTATTTTATTTTTTTATTGTTAGGGATTCATCAAGGGTACAAAGATCCAGGTTACACTAAATGCATTTGTCAGGCAAAGCTCCAGGATGTGTTTTAAATTGATGTAGCTTTTGTGTGTATCTAACAAAAAATAAAGTTTTGTCTTTTTCTACTCATCCCATTGTTACTTTCTTCCATTTTTCTGCCTTCTTTAAGACTAGTTAATTTTTATGATTCTGTTTTACTTGTTCTCCAGACTTAAGAGCTGTCCTGTGTGGTTCTGAGCTGCTTGCTCTAAGTTGTACAGTGTGTTTCCGTGGCTTGTCACTGCCTCATCTTCCAGAGATGTGACACCACTTCACATCACTTCTATCTTACAACCATTGCCATCATAGAGTTGATCTTAAATATACTAAAATTTATTTGTTTAGGGTGGTGCCTGTGGCTCAAAGCAGTAGGGCGCTGGCCCCATATGCTGGAGGTGACGGGTTCAAACCCGGACCCTGCCAAAAAAAAAAAAAATTATTTGTTTAAACGATTACTTTAAGCAATTTAATGATGTTTAAATAATTATACAGATTAATTATATATTTGCCCCTATAATTATTCTTTATCATGACCCTTTTTTTGTGAAGTGCCGAATTTCTACGAACTGTTGGAGATAAATTCCTTCAGCTTTGGTATGTCTGAAAAAGTATTTTTTCTGTTATTCTTGAAATATATTTTCATATAACTCTTAACTGAAAGCTGACCTTTCTTTCAGTAATTTTAAAGGTGTTACTCTAGCACCCTCCAATTTGTAATACATGGGAAGGCCGCTGTGATCTTATCTTTCTGGTCCTGCATGTAACTTCTCTTTATTCCTGGGCTTCTTGTAAAAGTTTCTAGATATTGCTGGTGTTGAGCAATTTGATTAAAGTATAATTTGATGTGTTTTCTTCTTTATTGTGCCATGGCTGCATGGGAGATCTCAAATCTGTGGTTTACCTTAAGTTAGAAAGTTTCAGGCCATTATATTTAAATTTTCTGTCTCTTTTAGCATCTCCAACTGCACAAACATTAGGCTCTTGAACACTGTGCTTCAGGTCTCTGATGCTCGGTTACTTTTGTTCTTTTTTTTAATCTCTCTGTTTTTTAACTCGATAATTTTTAACACTGTCCTTAAATTTACTAACCTCGCTTTCTGCTTGTCTAATCTACTGTTATTCATCCAGTGTATCTTATCCCATAGATGTAGTTTCAGGTTTAGAAGTCTGTTTGGGCTCTTTTTAATAACTTACAAGTCTCTAACTTATTGAAAGTATGCATTAGAGTTATAATAACTGGTTTCATATCCTTGTACACTAATTCTAACATTCTATCAATTCCACATGTGTTTTCTGGTTTTCATTTTCTTTTCCTTATTGGACATATTTGAATTCTAAATATTGTTACTTTTATCTTATGGGGTTCTGGATATTTTATAATTCCTATCAATATTTGGAGGTTTTATTGTTGGACACGGTTAAGTTAATGAAATTAGTCTGATCTTTTCATACATTGAATTTTAAGATTATTTAGGTGAGACCACAGCTGAGTTTACTTTAGGACTTAATTTTCCCTATTACTAAGGCAAGATCCTTCTACGCACTCTAACCAAAGCCCCAAGAAACACGAGATTTTCCGAACTGGCTGGTGGGAAGGGACAAAATCCCTGGCTCTGTGAACACCGGAAATGATTTCCTTCAGTGTTGTCCATGTGACCCAGTGCTTTTCAAGCTTTTTGATCTCACGGCACACTGGGTCAAATGGACAGCAGTTAAACTTCCATGGAACATTTGAATTATGTTAATCCAAAAAAAAAAAGGGTAAAAAAAGAATATACATACTGTGCTTTGAACTTCTTTTGAAAATAATTTAATTAACAATCTTTAACACATTTTGTGGCACAGATGACACCCTCTCGTGGTCCACCGGCTGAGGATCACGGATGGAGCCCTCCCCGTGCCTGGGGGATGCTCTTCTCTCTCTCCCACACCACTAACACCTGGCTAAGCGCTCGAGGCTAACTCCCTTCGGACTTCTCAGATTTCTCGAGTTCTATTCTGCATCTTTCTCCTTCTGTTAAAGTGTCCTCTCAGCTCCTCCTCCCACTTGGGAAGCTCCTGCAGCTTTTCCTTCTTCTCCCTTGCCTGCGCCGTGGTTGGAGACTCACAGGACAGGAGGCCTGGACCATGGCAGCCCTCTGCAGGCGTCGCCCTTCAGAGCCTTCTGTTCCGTGTCTTGAAAATGTTTTTTTATAATACTCTTTTTTTTTTAATAAAGTAAGGCATGACAGTAAATCCAATCCTTGGGCATTCCATCATCTCCATTTTTTCTGTGGTTTCATGTGACTAGACAGCTGTTACTCTTTCTGCTAAACGTAGCTTTTCTGTAGTCTCCACCTGCTTTTAAGCATCTGTGCCACTTTGGGGTTTGCTTCTCTTGGACACGTGATTTCTTCTCAGATATCATGATTTTTAAGTAGTACGCCGGTCATTAAGTATGATAATAAAGCTACATATCTAAATCAGCTAGGGAAGGGGATGACTGTTCTGACCAAATTTACCTAGAATGGAACTAATTTGCTTTCAGGAGCATAAGCCCTGTGCTGTGTCAAGCACAGGCTTGTCTGTGCTGGAAGTTTTGACCTATGCACTAAATAAAGGTGTGCTTTCTCACTCTGTCTTTTTTTTTATTTCAGATACTCATTCTTCACACTGCCCATTATTTAATCCAAGACTTCTACAGTAATTTGTCAGGTGACAGCCAGCTGAATGTTGGGAACTTAGCACACTCTCCGATCTATCATAACAGTTTGCACGGCTCTTAAGGTCATGATTATTTTTTGCTCCTCTATGAGAATCTCTTTGTCCATTACAAGCCCAGTGTTTCTTCCAGCTGCTCTTACAGTTGACATAAAGCCCCAGCAAGAGAAATAACTACTGATTTCCACTCAATTGAAAAGAGCACTTCACGCTCTGAAATTCATTTTATACTCTTCTCATTGCTCTTATCTCTGAAGTCATAAATACATATACACATGATGATTTTTAAAAACTATTTGATTTTTCTAGTTGTCATTTCAGGGTGAGACTGTGGCCTTCTACATCCTAATTGGAAGCAGAATTACAGGGTTGCCATTTCATGTTAATAGATGCACCGGCTTACTGAATCTTCATGTTCTATTTAATTTAAATAGTCTTCCACTTTATCCTGCTTTCTTTTTTTTCTGTGATTATTTTTTGCTGATATTTAGCAATTTATATTTTTCAAATTATCATCTTGTTTGAAAATTTCTGTTTACCTTCTGTGAAAGCAATTATTTAAAAAAACCAACAAGAGATTGCAGCATTAAGCTGTGTTTCTTATGGGTAAGGCCGTCTCGTCTTCCTGGGTGCTCATTAACTAAGTGTGACCAAACTCTTTTTCAATCACTTCTCAGCCTTTTAGCTAAGATCAAGTGAAGACTCTTTTTCAATGCACTATATTCTTGACAACAGCTCCACTGTTGCCCTGTCTATATAGTAGGAGAAGGAAATGCAGAGAAAAAAATGTATTTTTCCAATTAGTCATTCCCCAAGTGCCCCCCCAGTTACCCGGTGTTCATTTCTTCTGAGAACACCTGCTACGCCTCGTTCTAGAACTACATTTAGCTCTGCAGAATTTCTTTGATTATATGAGCCATGGGTATAATTTTCTCAGACAATGAAATTTTTGGATTAAATAAATATTTGTAAAATATACTTTCTCTTAGTAACACTTTCTCTTTTTATCTGCTGCCATCACTATTATAGATTCTTTTCCTTCAAATACACACTCCTCCACACACATATGTAACTTTTTTTTTTTTTGTAGAGACAGAGTCTCACTTTATCGCCCTGGGTAGAGTGCCGTGGCGTCACACTGCTCACAGCAACCTCCAGCTCTTGGGCTTAAGCGATTCTCTTGCCTCAGCCTCCCTAGTAGCTGGGAC
>CAUYON010188789.1:0-24964 GCA_963573935.1 Arctocebus calabarensis | reverse complement strand
GGTTCGAATCCAGCCCGGGCCTGCCAAACAACAATGACGGCTGCAACCAAAAAAATGGCTGGGCGTTGTGGCGGGCGCCTGTAGTCCCAGCTACTTGGGAGGTGGAGGGAGGAGACTAGCTTGAGCCCAGGAGTTGGAGGTTGCTGTGAGCTGTGATGCCACAGCACCCTACCCAGGGCTCTGTCTAAAAAAAAAAAAAAAAAAAAAAAAGATAAATAACTAAATGCAAAGGAACCTGAATCAATAATGTTAAATCATTAAAAAAGAAATCTTCAAGCCCAGTGCTTTTCTAGCAAATTCTACCAAACATTTTTTACATTAATACCAATTCTATATAATCTCTTTAGAATATACGAATGTATTAGTCATGGTCCTCCAGAGAAACAGAACCAAAGGGTTTATGTGTGTGTGTGTGTTGTGTGTAATAGAGGGAATGTATTTATTTATTTATCGTCGAGACAGAGTTCTGCCCTATGCCCTGAGCAGAGTGCAATGGTGTCCTAGCTCACTGCAACCTCAGCCTGGGGTGTGGGCATCCTGCTGGCTTTAGGCTAAGCTCTAAAGCTGCTGGGATTACAGACACTCATCATAGCACCCAGCGGCTGGGTTTTTCAATTTTTTTCATGAGTCGGGGTCTCAGTCTCACTCAGACAAGCCTCAAACTCCTGAGTTCAAGTAATCCTCCCGCCTCAGCCTCCCTCAGTGCTGGGATTACAGGCATGAGCCAAGAATTTATTACAAGAAATTGGCTCATAAAATTATAGAAGCTGGCAAGTCCAAAATCTGTAGGATAGACCAGTGGTTAGAAATCCAGGAAAGAGTCAATGTTACAGCTTATATCCAAAGATAGGCTGCTGACAGAATTTCCCCTTCTGCAGGTAGGATTGGATGATGCCAATCCTTACCATGGAGGGTGATCGGCTTTACTCAATGTCTGCTGGGCTCTCATCTAAAAAATACTTTCACAGAAATATCTAGATTACTGTTTGATCAAATAGCCAAGTTAACACAGGAAATTAACAAGGATGGACACTTTTCAATTCATTTCATAAAGCTAATATTACCTTGATATCAAAGCCAGACAAAGCAAACTAAGGCCCATATACCTCACAGAGACTAAAAAATTCCTACATAAAATATTATCATGTGGTATACAGCACTGCTAAAGAATATTCATACATCATGACCAAGTGGGGTTGATTCTAGAGATGCAAGACCAGTGTGATATTTCAAATTCAACCATGTAATCTACCATATTAACTGGTTAAAACAAAATTATAGATGCAGAAAAACATTTGAGAAAATTAAATATCTATTTGTGACTAAAACCTCTCAGATAAATAGGGTAACTTCATCAACTTATCCTCTTCTGAGGAACTTATTCTCTGATGAAAGACATGTACAAACAACTTACAGGTAACCCTATACTCAATGATAAAAAATTGAATGCTTTGCTTAACTCCAAAGACTGGGAACAAGGCAAGGATGTCCTGTCTCACCATTCTTATTCAACACAGTGCTGGAAATTATAGCCAGTACAACAAGAAAAGGAAATAGGGACGTATGAATTAGAAAAGGAGAAATAAAACTGTTCCTACTTAACGATTTGTAGAAAATCCCAAGCAACTATTAAAAAGAAAAAAAACCCTCCGGGACTAATGAATAAATTCAGCAAGTTTCTGGAGTAAAAAAGGTAAAATATGAAAGTTGTTTGTATTTTGTATTTTCATGTAATAGCAATGAACTTGTAATAAAAAATGCATTACAATCGCTTTTAAAAAATTCTTAGGGTAAATCTGACAAAGCACATACAAGACTGAAGTGTTGAAAATTGCAAAATGCCAATAAAAAAAACCCAAAGAAGGTCTAAATCAATGGAAAGACACGCTGTCTTCATGGATTAGAAATCTCAACATGGTAAAGATGAGAGCTCTCCTCACGTAAATATATGTTTCTCACAAGTCCTATCAAATCCCAACAAGTTTTTTTGCATCTTAATAAGATTACTCTAAAATTTACATGAAAGGCAAAGGAATTAGAATAGCTAGGCAACTTGGAAATATCTGAAGTAATAAGGGCCAAGAACGTTCCAGAATTAACAGTACACACCAAATCCAAGAAGCTCAGAGGATGCCAAGCCGAGTAATAGCTATTGAGTAAGTAACCCCCCACCTACACATAGTGAATGCATATCATATTCAAAATGTAAAGAGCACAGAAAAAGAGAAAATTCTGAATGAAATCAAAGGGGGAGGAAATTCCTTATTTAGAGAGGAACAAGGATAAAGCCTCTCATCAGAAATCATGAAAACAAGAAGAGAATAGAGTGAAATATTCAAAGTGTTGGAAAAAATGACCCCAACTTAGAATTGTATTTTAGCAAGGTTATTCTTCAAAAGCGAAGGAGAAGCCAGGCGTGGTGGCTCACCCTCATATATATTCTCAGCTGCTCAGGAGGCTGAGGAAGTAGAGACACTGGAGCCCAGTTCAAAGCTGGGAGTGTGCCATGATTGCGCCTCTGAATAGACACTGCACTCCAACCTGGGCAACTTCTCCTAAAAATGACAAAAGTAACAAATAACAAAATTGTAGAAATGGAAGACAGATGAATGGTTGCAGGGATAAGGGTCTGGAGGGAAGTGAGTATGTTTATAAAAGCAACATGAATTTCCCTGTCATGATGGAATTTACCTGTCCTGTGACATATCTTGGCTGTGGTTTACACTGTACTTTTGCAGGCTCCCCATTGGAGGATACTGGTAAGGGCTATACAGGATTCCTCTTTATTAATTTTACACCTGCATGTGAATCTACAATTATCTCAAATACAAAGTTAAATAGAAAAGGAAACTCAGTCTGTTGAGAGCTGGTTCTTCTTTATTCTAGTTCTGGGGCCCATGCTAATAAGCTTGGAGAAGATGGAAGCAGATGGCACCCCATGGCAGTGGACAGCAGGTGTCCACATCTGAGTCAGGTCCATGCTGGGTCAGCTCCTGCTCCAGGTGTGACTCATCCTATCTGGTCCTGGACAGGGAAACATCACGGTGCCTGGAAGGGCTGCATACCTTGGCCTGGCTCCCATGTAATATCTTAGGATCCAAGTGCAATCTGGTGGCCTCACCCCCCTGCTAATGATATATCCTCTCATTCCTGCCACAAGGTCACGTAACCAGGTAGCTTTCCTCAGCTTACACTCTAGAGGCCAGGGGAACTTCCATGGGCCATTGCCTCAAACTTCAAGAGCACATAACACTGAGGGGACTACCTGTGGTCCTCTCTTCCCTCAGTGCACTGGGACACCAGTTCTCACCTACACCTGCCAGCTGCCACATTGGGGTCATGAGCAGGGATGGCCATTTCCCCAAAGAATCTTTGTCCCTTTGTCCAAACCCTGGTCATCAGTTTCTTCCTATTTTCCAAAATACTCACTCAGAAAAGTTTGCAAAATATTCACACTTTCCCAGATTTGACCACAAGAGAAAATGGTTCTGCAAAGATGCTTCTGAAGCTTTCTGTATTCTTCCTAAACCAAGGCTACGCTACCTTTGTTGTTTGGGTTCTAGACCATCTTCCTTTTCCCAGGGCAAGGGGCAACTTTTGTCTAACTTATCTGAACCGAAGGAAAATATCCTTGGGTAAATAAGTGAGGAGAAAAGATTTTAAGAGTTCTGCAAGAAGGACAAAGTACATAAACTAGTACACTGGAGAAGGAGGGTGCTCTGTCCCTGTAGTAAAGCCACTGTGTGTGGCTTCAGCTGTGTGCTTTAGCAAGGCTCCCAGGATGTTAGCCTCCTGGCGGTCTGCAGGGCTCTGCTATCCATGCTGCCATACAACTTGACCTTCAACGATAATACAACCCTATCACAGACCTTAAAATTCCAGAGTCTCTGAAAATATTCATACTAATGTGAATGTTTTTATAGCTCTTAAAAAAAGAAGAAACACAGCCAAGGATAAAAAATGGTGCAAGAGGAAAACCTTAAACACAAACCCTGGAAACGGACCGTTTGCAACCCTTGTCTTAATTTTATCTTGATAGGAAAGGTTTCCTTTTCCCTTCCTCTGTGCTGTCCTTCAACTTCCTGATACCTTTCACTTTGCCCTAAACCTCTGTTTCCACGTGGACCCTTTGTGATGTCTGCCGCTGTGTACACAAAGGCCCCTTTGAGAAACTCAGGCAATATACCTGTTTGTTACTAACCAGCTGCTTACGAAGTCCCCACCTTACATCCTGGTGCCCAGAACGCTATAGATAATTAACATTGTGAATTCCCTGTAAAAATCTGAGCCAAAGAACCCTTGGTCAAAGATTTCAAACACAAGAAAATCCTTTGTGTGAACAGGAAACTGATTTGCGTACTTACTGTTAACTAGACAAACAACTTGTAAGTGAATTGCATTTGTTCTCTTGGCAGCTCTGTTTGTATAAAGAGGCTTAACTGAAAGATTAAAACAAATTCTATCTTAAAATATTGCACTGTAAAACCATACACCTGCCCAGAGTTCAAAGGACTGTGGGCTTACAGGTTGTGTAAGCATCTGGAAAGTTTTACGTGGAAAAACAGCTCACAGTAACAAAACTAGACGTCTCAGGCAAATCCTCGCAGTCCCAGGTATCTTGGGCTGGCAAAGTGAGAAAAGAAAGCCAGACTTACCTGTTTCCTGAATAAAGTGCAGGTAGACTCATACTATGGGGTGCTTTGGAAACTTCCAGAGTTCTATTAATGAGGGGGATGGATGACTACGAAAAAGCAGGGAAAACATGAAGCCACTGTGGGATTCTATTACAGATGCTGATAGGGGATTTTGTTAATTCCAGCAGAGGGAATTCTCAAAAAAATGCTGCTTCCTGGCCCGTATGGTGATTATCCTTTATTTCCTATTAAAGATCATGGGGCCGAGAGAAATATAAGTAGACAGATAACATAGGAAAGCCACAAGGCTGTTCAGGCTATCACACAGGCTGAATCTTTCTGGGAAACTACCCCCACACAAGATAGTGTTAACCTAACGCAGGTGTGTGGTGGGGAAAGCAGGGGGAGACCCATTCCTGGAGGTGGGAAGAAAATGACTGTTGTTTTTATTACTCCCTGCAATTTTCAAATTAATGACCTAATGCTGCATAGGATGAATAGACCACTTCACAGAGAAGAATTGAGTTTACTTTGTTTTTTAACCCAAAGCAGGAAATGCTCTTGCTGGGGCTCTGTCCCTCTCCTGAAGCCATTCCGGGCACCCTGCCAAGGATGGCTCGCCATGTCCCATTCTCCGTTTTTAAATGTCACCCAATCCTTTTGCCTTATGCCGTCCCCTCTTTGCTTCCCTCTCTCTTTCATATAACTGCTACATCCTAGATTTGTAGGAAGAGAGGCAAACTTCGTCCCCTGGCTTCCTGCCTACAGCAGGGGAAGATCCGTTTGACAGATGTAAAAGTCAGTTGCTGCCCTTGTATTTAAGACAGAGGAATACATAGCAATCCTCTAAAAGTGAGACCAGACGGCTCATTCCTAAGTCTCAGGGGTGACTGTGTTTCTCTTAGATGAAACAAATGGTCTTTGGGAACTTGAACCTTCCTGTGTGATGTGCAGACAGGTAGGTCATTCATGAGCTCGAGGCCAGTGAGCCACCCCCCTTCCCTGCCCAGGGGAATCACACAGAGCCCAGCAGCCCCCTTCAATCTCCAGTCCCTTGAAGAACAAGGTACTTCATCTCCTGCCAAATTAGGCCCTGTTTCCTTCCCTGAAATAATTATGTCTTTATTGTTCATTGACCAGGGAAATTTTTTTTATAGAAGCTCCAAAATGTAGACCTCCTAGAAATTTCTCCTCAGTTGTAGCAGAAGTTGGAAACCAATCACACTCAGAAACATATTCCATCAGTGTCTCTGGCCCCCCTTCTCTTTAAATGCCCATTCTGCTTCTGAGTAACTGTCATAACACATTTAATGTTATAAATCCAGCTCAAACCCCCTTAAATAAACTTGGAGGTGTTCAGCTCAGGTAGGGGGAATCAGGAAAGCCAGCGGGGAAGCACCTGCCGGAGTCCACTTTGCTTTATAGAAGAAGCTGCACTGTCGGAGCCACTCGCCCGGAAATGGCGTTTCACACTACCACGCTGTCCACACTGTCATTTCCTGCTGTTTGACAGGCAGCAGACACCCCTGTTCCAATTCAGATCATACCACTTCCTGGCCATGTAACCTTAGGGATCAGTCTTTGTGTCTCCTAAACCTTGGTTTTTGGCTTAGCACCATGCCAAACACAGTCTTATCTGGTCTTCCCTTCTGGTTTTTCCCTTAGAGTCAGAGGCCATTTCCACCTAAACTAAAAAAGACAAAGGTCTGACACACAACTAACAAAGAATGGACGCCTGTTCCTTGACCCTCCCTTTATAAGATTTCCTATTTCCTGTCGCAGCTGCTGAAACTAGGGATCCCTTGACTTGAACAGTTGCTGTGGACTCCTTTCTCACCTTCCTGTGACACCCACAAGACTTATAGAGAGGGAGAGAGAAAGAGAGAGATACTTAACAAGTGGTAATAAAACCTTGCTGTTATAGAAATGAATGAGCTCTACTTAATGGAGGCTTGAGCAGATACAATTCTTTAAAATCTAAGATGGGCCTGCATGCACCCACAAATATGTTACTTAGCAAAACACCTTGGAACGCCAAAGTAGAACATCACAATAGCCAACTGACTTCACTGAAAAGATTTAGTGTTTGTACAAGAATGTTCCCCAGGCCATTAGGTTTCCTCTGTCAATCCTGTTCAGTGATAAACCCAGAGGCCTGATTCCCCAACTTGAAAAAAGGTCAAACTGTCTTCTCTGTGACACTTATCAGGTTATCAGGTGTTTTCTGAATGCCATGTGTCAAAAGCTATTTTTATGCAGAACCAGAAGTCTTTTGTTGCTAGAGCAGAGAATGATAGATCGAAATCCCAGATATAAAATGACTTAGAAAACACTAAAAGTATAAACAATAATAATAACAGTAGCTATCACATATGGTCATGGTGAAGATTAAGTGAGGTTATGTAAATTCCTTAGTCAGCACAAAGCCTAGATAGTACTCGGCAGACGTTAACCATTCTTATTTTTACCAAAGTGTAAAACAGCATTTTGACAACTCACAGAGACTGCCACTAAGCTAAAAATATGCCACTATGCTTATAAATGTGTACAAATGACAAGTGCCTGCTGTCTTTTGCAATCCTGTCATCACAAAACATCTGTCTTGATAGTGATCCCTAGAAGTAGGGCCTGAAACGGGTGCCTGGGAATTATTGAGGGAGCTATTCAGGAAAAATCTGTAAAACTTTTGTTGAAGGAAAGTAAGATAGGGGAGGGATAAGCAAAGAGCACGGATGTGGTCTCATAATCAAGCTTTGCCTTGATGCACAGAGAGAGGCTCAGGAGCTTAAGTCATAGCACTGGGTTGTTGTCCCTTGAATTAAGGGGACTGGAAATTTGTGCTCCCTTATCCTTTGGTCATTTGCTGTGGGCTACAAGAAAAATGTGGACATAATCTCTAGGGCAAGGCAGTCCCCTTCAGCAGAGGACAATTCTCCAGAAAAGGGAAGGTGCATAAGTTAGCTCAGAGTGCTATAACAAAATGCCATAGACTGGGTGGCTTGAACACGGAAATTTAGTTCTCACTCTTGTGGAGGAGAGACGTCCCAGATTGAGGTCCAGCAGAGTTGGTTTCTGATGAGGTTTGGCTTCTTGGCCTATATACTTCCACCTTCCTTCTGGGTCTTCACATGGCAGAGAAAAAAAGGAAAAATCTCTTTTTTTTTCCTCTTCTTATAAATTCATGTTCCTATCATTTTAAGACTCTACATTTACCTCATTCTACCTTAGTTACCTCCTAAAGACTCCATATCCAGACACATTCATTTTAGGATTAAGGCATTGAGATAGGAATTTTGGGAGACACAATAGCCAGAGGCACCTGAGACCCTCTGGCAGCTGGAACTTGTACCACCTGAGACATTGGTACAAAGACCCAGTATCGCAGATCATCAACAAAAGTGATGCCAATTCTTCTCTCTATATTCTTGGTCTTTTCAATGTGATTTAGCAACTTCTCTACTCTTTATGGACTGTATTTATGTATTATTTTGACCAACACAATGCAGTGGAGGAAGGGACATGGTGCCAGTTCCAGTCCTAGAGTTCAAGAGGCCTGGTGAGCTTCTACTCCCTCTCTTGGAACTTTGATGCCACCGCAGGAATAAGGCTGGATTGATCTGTTGAATGATGACATTGTCCCAGCCAATAGCCAGCCAGTCAACCACCAGAATAGAGCAGCCAGCTCCCAGTCAACCCTCAAGCTGACCACAGACACATGAGCAAGCCCAGCTGAGATTAGCCAAACAGAGCTGGATCAGCAAAACTCCCCGCTCACTGGTAGACTTGGGAGCTGTAATAAATGGTGGCTGTGTTCAGCCAACTAAGCTTGGGGCTTGTTAAATAGCAGTAGACAACTGGTATATCCAATAAAGGGAAACTGGACAGAAATAAGGAGTTAATGCCAGTTATCAATCATCTTATAACTATTCCTATTATTTTTCCCAGGGAAGCTTCTTTAAGGAGTAATGGTTCAATGATTTAAAAAATAATATAAAAACTTAATCTCAGGCACATTCTTCTCAGTAAATATTAAACCAAACTCTAGTTCAATTCCGATTAGCCTCAAGGATACATACCTAGATTTAAAATCAGCTTTAGTGTAAAGACACTGGTCTCACGTCAGTCATTAAAGAAATCCACATGAGGTATGAAAGTAAAGCAGTGTTCTCAGAGAAGAATTTCCGAGTTTGAAAACTGGCGATTCCATTTCTTATTTGTACAATCTGGAGAATAGCCTCTCTGAATCAATTTCCTCCTGTACTAAATAAGGGCAATATTTTTTAAGTAACAAAAAAAAAATTGTCAAGAGACTCAAATGAAATGTGAGTGTGAAAGTCTAGGTAAAGTGGAAAATGTCACACAAACATGCGTGAATTGGAGGGGATAAATCTGTATCACCACCATGGAGTCTGGCATGAAAAGATATCCAGGATTCCTTGTTGGATAAAGGTCCTGAACCTTCCTGAAATAAATGTAAAGTGGATTTGGAGAAACATGTCCTAAGTTTGAGGCTTTGAGATAAAGGTGGTCCCCAAATTCTCTTTCTGGGGTGGAAGACATCTGACATGTGCCCCAGCAAGGGACTCTTCCTGACCCCGAAGCAAGAAAGAGCTCTTTGAGGCATAGCTCAGAATACTTCTGACCTGGTTTGAGACATTTATTTTACATTCTTCAACAGAGGGAACAATAAAAAGGAAAAATCCTAGTTACATATTGAAGACCTGAACAAAGAGTTGCCTTTCCTGTTCACACCAGCTAACCAAATACAAAGGTTTACTCTGAGGGGAAAAAAATAATCCTGTTAAAACGACAGGGGAAAAAAAGTATGTGTGTATGTGTCTGTACGCACACACGTATGTAAAATGAATCTTAACAAAGTGGTAAATTTGAAAGTGATGTCATCAACCAAATTTCTAGAGACTACATAGTCGTTTAGACCGGACTGAAACTGAAATGTAAGAGAACTGAGGAAGACACAATCTCATACAGAAGAAATAGAAGGTCAAACAGAGTGTGATTTCCCAACTATGCCCCAAAATAATCCAAAGAGAACCAGTGGGAACCAGAAGAAAGAACAGGAAGAAGACCTTGATGAGGTGATTATCAAGGATTGTCCTTAATTGAAGGATATTAAAACATTTGCATCAATCTCCACCCACATCCCTGCCATCACGAGAGGAGTGGTTACTTCTTAGAACTGCAGACTCCAGATTTGAGCCATGAAGACAGCTCTGTAAAAGCCACAGAAAACTCTAGAGTAACTGAGGCTGGAGAATCAGAGTAGTACTAGGGGTAACCTATGGTGACGGTGGGGGACAAGGACTCTTGGTACTTGTGATCCCATGGATACTTCTGGCCTGTAAGCTGCCAGGGCCAGGGCTCCAGGAATCAGAACCCACTTCTGTGTTACATGACCGGTGATTTTCATTTAGTCTGGCACTCACATCTGCAGCTAGGAACAGGTGACCAGCAGGTTTAAATATCTGAAGAAACCCAACTTCAAAAGATATCATCTATAGTAACATTGACAATACCAACAACAAAGTCTTAAACTCAACAAGTAGAAGAATTAACCCCTCTGGAAATGAAAGCAAATCACAGCAAATGAAAGAAAGCTACAAAAGAATATAAACACAAGAGATGAAATGGAACTGCAAAGTAAGCATAATTAACTTCCTCAGATTGGTTTGATGGAATACTGGTTCAAAGAAAAGAATACATTGTAATAAGAAAGCAACAAAGGAGATCTCCAAAGTAAAAAATATATATATATGATCATTATCTAGTATTGATCACCCAATAGCAAAATGCACACAGTTGCAGAGTCAAGTGATGGCAAGACAGCACCCAGGGATTCTCCTAATGTGTAGTTCAGAAGGACAAAGAAGTGGGAAAAATGGAGGGAAATCTAGAGAACATAAGGAAGAGATCTAGGAGAATAATTATTCATTTAGTAGGAGTTCCAAAAAACAGAAGGAAGTGATAAGAGGGAAATAATAATAAAAATAATAAAGCTGGGTGCTGTAGCTCAGCAGTTAGTGTCCCAGCCTGGCACACCACGGGCAGCAGGTTTGAACAATGTCTGGGTCCAATTAACCAAAAAAAGAAAAAGAAAAAAGAAAAGTAAAGGAAACAGAAAAAAAAAAAAAGGCGAAAATGTTATTAGATCTTCAGATGAAAAACACTATATTAAAAATAAAAACAAAATCCTAAATTCATCTGATCAAATTTCAGAACCCAAGAAATAAAGAAAATATCCTAAAACACTCCAAAGAGACAAAGAATATACCAGTAGGAAACAGAATCACGTGAAGATTGAGCTTCTTATTTGCAAATATGGTTGCTAGAAAAATTAAGGGACAATAGCATCACAATTCTGAGAAAAGTCATTTTTAATCTAAAATTCTGTACCTAGCCTAATTCTTACTAGACATAAAAACAAGGTAAAAATTATTTACCTTGGTAAACAAGCTCACTAAGACATTAAAACAAAGTAAAGATTGTTTACTTATTCTCACTAAGACATAAAAACAGGGTAAAGATTGTTTACCTAAACAGGGTAGAAAAACAAGGAACATGTGCTTGCAATCTTACTCAGAAAATGTATCATTAAAAAAACAAACACTGGCTGGGCCCAGTGGCTCAGGCCTGTAATCAATTCTAGCACTCTGGATAGCTGAGGAAGAAGGATCCCTTAAGATCTAGGGACCCGTCTGAACAAGAGTGAGACCCTGTCTCTAACTAAAAATGAAAAATTAGCCAGACATTGTGGCAGGTACCTGTAGTCCTAGGCTACTCAGGATGCTGAGACAGGAGGATCATTTGAACCCAGGAGTTAGAGGTTGCTGTGAGCTAGGCTGACGAATGGCACTCTGTCCTGGGCAACAGAGTGAGCAGATGTCTGAAAAGAAAAAAACAAAACAAAAAACACTTTTCTAAAAGAATGTATGAACATTACAATGAATACATTTCATCTAATACATATTAAAAGAATGGTATGTTTAACAGTATGAGAATATACATTCTTCTTAAACTCCATGGAATAGTTCCCAAAATTGGTCATATATTTGTACAAGCACATACATACTCTCTCTTAATAAATCTTAAAAATGCAGAATTTATTTCAGACAGTTTTCTAACTCTAAAAAATTCCCAACTAAAGAAGCTTAAGATGTTATTATTACAATTTTATGTACAAACTTAAACTTAATGTTAATAAACCAGTTTGTCGAGTAAAAAAAGAATAAAATAAAGAAGCACAAAATATATTTCACTCACTTGAAAAGTGTTAAGTATCGTCTTGGCACCTGTGGCTCAGTGGTCTAAGGCACCAGCCACGTACACCTGAGCTGGCGGGTCCAAATCCAGCCTCGGGCCCACCAAACACCAATGACGGCTGCCACCAACAAATGGCCGGGCGTTGTGGCGGGCACCTGGGGTCCCAGCTACTTGGGAGGCAGAGGCAAGAGACTTGCTTAAGCCCAGGAATTGGAGGTTGCTGTGAGCTGTGATGCCACGGCACTCTATCCAGGGTGACAGCTTGAGGCTCTGTCTCAAAAAAAAAAAAAAAAAAAAAAAGAAAAGAAAAGTGTTAAGTATCTTTCAAGATAAATCCCGAAGAAAATCAAAAGTAAAACTAGCTGAAAGACAAGTAGAACAAGACCTACAGGATGTGGTAAAAGCAATGCACAGAAAAAAATCCAATCTTAAAAACTTTTATAAGAGAACACTAAAATTGGAACTAAATTATCCAAGTATTTAAATTAAGAAACTTAATAAAGCAAAATAATGCCAAAAAAGAATAATAAATGAAGGTAGGTGTAAAATACAAAACTAAGAAAATTAATAAATATTTGATTAATAAAACAAACCAATATTGTTTTCCTAAAAGTCAGATCTTCAGTAAATATAAAAATGGAGAAGTCAGTCTCTCCAAAAAGATAGGCACAGAAAGGTGCCTCATTAGGCTTGAACAGAAGGCCATGGGGGAGCCATTCCAGGGCTTTGTGTTTGTTTTTTTGTTTGTTTTTTTAGAGACAGAGTCTCACCCCTGGTAGAGTGCTGTAGCATCCCAGCTCACAGCAACCTCCAGCTCCTGGGCCCAGGCGATTCTCTTGTCTCAGCCTGCCGAGTAGCCGGGACTACAGGTGCCCGCCGCAACACCCGGCTATTCTTTTTTGGTGCTTGGCTGGGGCCGGGTTTGAACCTGCCACCCTCAGTATATGGGGCCAGCACCCTACTCACTGCACCACAGGCGCCACACCCATTCTAGGGCCTTGTAGGAGAGGAACGACATGGTCTGATTTGCGGTTTGGAGAGAAATCTCTCGGCTATGTGGAAGGAAGAGAGGAGACTGAAGTTGAAGACACAAGTTAGAAGGATTTGCAAGAGCCCAAAGAAAGCAGTGGCAGCAGAGGTAGGAGGCAGGAGAGGGGTTCCAGAGGTGTTTAGAACAAATGAAGTACACACAGGCTTTGGCAGGAGGAAGGAAAACCGAGGAGAAGCAGGGGAGGAGGGTAGAGATGGGGAGTTCATGTGGAGACATGTTGAAATTGAGGGACCCTGAAGTCATGGAGGTGGAGATGGCATAGGCACTGGCAGTTTAGAGGAGGCCTGCTCAGATGCCAAAAAATGAGACCCAAGAACAGCTGTCATCTTTGGTGCCAATTTGGATCAGTTTGTAGTGTCAGACTGAAGACGGGTAGAGAAGGACTGTGAGGGCAATTCATGGGCGCCCAGGAGTCAGCACCGGGGCAAAACAGCAACGTGCACCATGCCCAGAGGCCGGAGGGGAAGCAGCAGGCAGGCAGCAGGCTGGCTGGCCCTGGGTAATCAGAGCCGAAGTCACGGGCGAGGACGGGTTTGCCCCCAGGCAGAATGTAGCTTAAGAAGAAAATCGTGATCAAGATCAATACTTGTGAATCACGAGTGTTTAAGAAGCAGATAAAAGAGGATGGGTCTTAACAAGTTTTATCCGCCTGGGTTTTAGGTATATCACCCTATCACAAGGAGAGGCAGAGTCCCCTGAGTTGTGCCTGTGAAGCAATGACTCAGTTTGAAAGCTACGTGGATCAATTGACTTCATTGCTTTATAGCTACAACCACAAGAATTTGAGCTGGAAGAACTGTTCGTAACAGTGCTTGGGTTCATTGTCCCGATTTTTATTCATTCAGAATTCCTACTCATTGCCTTATACCCTTAATCTAAGCTTCACATATTTGAGAGCTAATAACTATGGCCCTAAACTCATTTCTAGAACTATTACCTTTTGGTATCCTTAATACACTGCATTGATTTTTTTTTTCCATCCAACAAAAACAGAAATAACATACTAGCCTTACTACGTTTAAATTAGGTTCAAACTTTATGTATTGATGTTGAGTGGTGCTGGTCTGGCTGGGCAGCACCTACCCGTGCCCTGTGTGGAGCTTGGCCAGACTCACACCAACAGGCCCTGAGTGACACCACGGCTTCACTCCAGCAGCACCTCCCAGGGACACACGCAGCCTGTCCTACCGTCGGGGGCTGCAGGAGACATGATACCTGGGGCCCAGCTCCTCTCTGCCTTGCCGTCTCATCCTCCAGCCGCTCTCCTTATGCCTGGCAGGGAGAGGTGTGCCATTTTGGCCCCCAGCTTCTTTCTCTGATGGATAAGGCAGGAGCAGCTGGGCCTGGGAGGAGAGGTACCCTGACCTCAGCTTTTCTCCTTGATGGGAGGGAGACTAAGGGGTGTGGTTAAAGGCAGAGGGTAGGAACTTTATGCCTAGAGACTGATCCCCACTCGGGACAGATAGTGACACACCCCTAGTAACCTTACACTGACCTGGGCCTATTGGGCCCATTATCGTACAATTAAAATGATGAATTTCAGCTCCCATTGGTTTATCAGAAAGGTTATGAGGAAGACACGTGCACATTGAAATGCTTGGTATGTAACCCCAAATTGTCAGTTACCCGAAAGTAGGAGGCAACAGCCAATCCTGCAGGGGGGAAAGGTGGGGCAAACCACCTTTTTAGGACAAACCTATAAAAGACTGTGTGTGTACAGACTTGGGGTGGGGCTGTCTCTTCTCCACTGAGGGAGAGGGACCCATCTGGCTTTTGGAGACATTTTCTCTTCATGGTTTGTGTGCTTTGTTCTGCACTAAACGTATGGTGACGGGGATTACTGTGAATTTGTGATCACCCCGCCATTGGCGAGGCACAGTGCTCATTCTTAGCGCTGGGAGCCAAGAACCAGAGCGCATCTAACTCCAGAGAGGCCCAGCAATAATACTGAGTTCTAAGGACTAGGAAGGCCTACATCAGAAGTGCGAGAAAACTTACATAAACATGGAACATTCTATTACAGTATCATAGAATTTTAACACATGGCTCATGAATAAGTAAATATCTTACTTGCATTGTGCTATCATAGAAAAGTCCTTGGATCAGACAGTAGCATGCGTTTTCATCTGTAATGTGTCAAACAACTGCTCTGAAAAAGCCATTAGAAAACTGGTTGTTAAGTTGACCAATTTATCCCCATTTTCCTGGGACTTTCCCAATTTTAGCATTGAAAGCACCGTATGCCAGGAAACCTCTGTAGCCCAGGGCAAACCAGGGTGGTTTATTAGGCACTGCATTGGTGGCTATCTCTGAATCTTAACTTACTCATTTGTAAAATGGGTAACTAAATTAGATGATCTGCAAAATTCCAGTCAACTCTAAAATTCTAGAGACAGATAAATCACATATGTAAACAGGTGGTTACTTGCATGAATTTTTCCTGTAACAAAAGGCCAACTATCCAAATACACCACCTCTGTTACATAACATGGAATTTCATATTCCAGAGATTCAGTCCCACAAGGTAACATAAGTCACACCCTTACTAACACAAAGCAAGATTAACATTTTTCAGGGGAGACGCAGATGCAGGGGCTATTGCCTGGACTCGAAGAGCACCCCATTTTGAGACTAAGAGGTTCCCACTTCACAGTGCTGCCCAGCCCAGCCCAGCCGACAGCAGATCCCTTTCCTTTCATTTAGCGGCATCAACAACAAAGGTCCTGAATAGAGATCAGCCTCCAATTGGAATGAAAGCAGGGCTTTGTCACGCTGTGAATACAACATGCAGTGACCCGGTTTGTATAGGGCCGGTCAAAATAAAAGAGATGCTTTCTCTAGCTGAGACCAAGAGGCTGCTTATCTCTGTGACTCCCAGAATTGAGTCACTCAGAAAGATAACAGGTCCATATGGGGTTGTTTTCCCTACCCCCCTCTTCCCATCAAGAATCACCTTCAGACAATTTTGTTCTTCTGAGACACAAACAGTTCTCTGTAAGTCGATAGGAGTTTTAATAGTATCATCTCTCTGGGAGACGTTTTACAGCACCCAAAGAAAGCTGACTGGTCCTTTTGGAGTAAATTGTTTGTTAATTCTAAAAATGTTGTCTATGGGAAAATGATGCCTTCAACCTGGACTGCCCTCCCCACTTCTGTCTTCCTTTTAGAATCATGTCTACCCTCCATTCTCCACCCATCACAAAATCTCTCCTGAGTGTTCCAGCCCACACTGACTTGTGCTTCTGAATTCTTACAGCTCAAATTGTCAAGGAAGCTTCTAGTAGGCACTAAATAATCTACTGTTTGGGCTATTTTTTCACACACATGCGTTTACCTCCCTGGCTAAATATTATAGCCTTGAAAGCAGTGATTTTTATACTTTGCATTTCCCTTCACTATTATTAAATTGAACAATATAATTTACTAAGTTTTGAATGAGGTCACAAGAGCAATGCTCTTCCATGAAGATGAGGAAACTTGACTATTGGTCTGAAACAATTTAAAGGAAGAATAATTGAAACTGGAGGGATAATAATAAACTCCAGAATACTAAATAGAAAATAAATATATGATAATCGACAATAATAATAGACTCCAGTAGGATTCTAAAATTCTGAAATTAGATACAACCAACAAGCCACCTTTCCTAGGCCAAACAGAAAATAGGATGGAAAATGTGACAATAACCATGGACTGAGGTGTGAAAACATTTAGCCAAGTAATCAAATGGATTGTAGCTTATTATGTCAAACATAGATTCTGAGGCATTATTAATTTTTTGTGGTGAATTGACATAATCAACTAATATTAAAGGATAATCGGATTGAGGGTTCTACTGAGAACTAAGCCAATGCTAGAGTTAAGTTCAATCTCCTCCTTTGCTTTCCTTTTGTCTTCTTAAGAGACTGTATTTTGGCACAATCGTTGAGCATTATTTATTGCAAACTTGAAAGAAAATTGGAATCTACAAGCATATGATGAGATTTGCTCAATGAATACTGGCAAATTTTAGTTGAGTCATGAAGACATAGGAACGTGAAAGATCAAAAGTTTATAACTGAGCCCTCTCACCACTCTGGTAGGGTCTCACTATGAGATGTGTTGTTCATTTAGAGCCCTACAGGAATCCCAGATGTCTTGCTTTTTCCTCTCTTTCTTTCACGCTCTATTTTTAGTCTCTCATTTTGTACAAGACATACAGAGCTGTGCTGCAAAGCAGAGTAAATTTAATATGCAAGCTCAGAAACTCCAGATGCAAAAATGTAAGACAGAATTGCCATTGAGAAAGCATTTTTCTTTTCTTTCTTCTTCTTTTTTTTTTTTTTTTTTAGAGACAGAGTTTCAAGTTGTCTCCCTCGGTAGAGTGCTGTTGTATCACAGCTCACAGCAACCTCAAACTCTTGGGCTTAAGCAGTTATCTTGCCTCAGCTTCCCAAGTAGCTGGGACTACAGGTGCCCGTCACAATGTCTGGCTATTTTTTGGTTGCAGTTGTTATTGTTGTTTAGCAGGCCAGGGCCGGGCTCAAACCCATCAGCCTCCGTGTATGTGGCTGTTCTCTAACCTTGTTCTTCTAATCATCATTTCCTGAGTACTCATGAGCCTTTTTACTACTAGGCCTCCCTTGTATGATGCCTTTAACCTGCATACAAGGTGAAGGTTGAAGTCATCATACTATCTATTCACTGAGTAGGCCCTACTCACTGAGTTACAGGTGCCAAGCCTGAGAAAGCATTTTTCAAAAGGAGAGGAACTAGATGACCAGTAGGAAGTAATCACTCCCAAGAAAACACATTTGATCGAAATTTTATAAAATTCCTTGACCTATATATAAAAGAACATAAAGAAATTTGGGATTCACAAGACCCTAGAACAATTTCTCTGATATGGCTTCTAATAGGGATTTCTGATCCTTCTCGTGAAAATTAGAAAGTCTACAATGTCAACCATAGCTACATAAAAATACCTGTAGAAAAAGAAATTGGGATTCGAGACAAATGGTTGCCCATAGTCAGACAATTCCAACATCATTTAACACATTTGCTCTGGGAGCTCCTTATGCTTCCCCCCAGCCGTCCTCTGACCTTGAACTCCTCCCTCCTCAGGATAGACCATGTCTGCCTTTCAGAGGTGGTCTTTCCAACCTCTAAGACTCTTCACCCCCTGCTCTGTTACTCTGTCTACTTTTTCAATACTCAACTGTATATGAACCCCATTTCCCATCCTTTTAGGGAGCTACTGCCAGTGTCTATCCAGGGAACCAATTGGGTCACCTTATAAATCATTGCCCCTAATTTCTGATCCACATTCCTTTCCCTTGTGTCTTAAAGACTCCCCTTTGCAACTTGTGGTCCTCAAGAGCATAGCCCAATCCATGCTTTTCTCCATTTTTGCAGTGACTTCTACATTTTTACTCAGATCAGAGCATTTTGATAGGACATCTCAAAAATTTCCTTTTCTGGCTTGACAGCTGTAGAACAGTGGTTACAGTGTCAGCCAAATGCAGCGAGGCTGGTGGGTTCAAGCCCAGTCTGGACCAGCTAAACAACGACAACTGCAACCAAAAAATAGCCTGACGTTGTGGCAGGGGCCTGTAGTCCCAGCTACTTGGGAGGCTGAGGCAATAGAATTACTTAAGCCCAAGAGTTGGAGGTTGCTGTGAGCTGGGATGCCACAGCACTCTACTGAGGGCGACATAGTGAAACTCTGTCTTAAAAAAAAAAAAATTTCCTTTTCCCTCTCAACATGTTTCTGTATTTTCATCCCTTTCTTCCCTACCTTTCTTAGGTAAAGTACCAGGCATCTTCCCAGTAGGGAAGTGAATTCTTTCTCCTGTCTCAGTGATTCACCTTCCTGGCTCCATTAATCGCCCCCCAGCCCCTACTCTCTTGCACCTCTCTCTAGCTTCTCTCTCCGTGTTTGCTACTTACAATTATGTGTACATCTTCCTAGTCCCATTTTTTAAAAAATATTTTTCAGCACTATGTGATAGAAAAACATTTTACATTTTATCTCCTGATATTTTTTATAACTTCAGCCTTTCCTCCATTTAATTAGCAAAAACATCCCATATTTATTTCCTCAGGGAAGAAATGCTACAACTGATAAAAAAAAATTAGATTTTGACATTTCTGTTTCAAATGTCTAACCTAATTTGGAATGAATCATGGAAATAAATAGCATAGGGCAATAGATATAGGAGAACACATGAGGAAAAGCCATGGAATGAGAGAAATTTTGCATGTAAATGTTTCTAACCTATTATGTCTATAATATATAAAGTATTCATAAACTTAATAATTAAAAGGTAGATAAATCCACTGACCAGACATTACACGAAAGAGGATATGCAAATATCCAACAAGACCACGAAAAGGCATCCAAAATTCTTAGTCATCAAAGAAATATAAAGTAAAACTACAATAAAACATGATAGCACATCCACTTAGATTGAATAAAATAGAAAAGAACTTTTCTTTGAATAAAATAGAAATAACTCTTCTATTTTTTATTTTATTGAATAAACAGAAATAACTTTTGGTGGAAATGCACATTAATATAGTCCCTATGGAAAACAATATTGAGGTTCCTCAGAAAACTAAAACTGGAATTACCATATAATCCAGCAATCCCACATCTGGGTATCTATCCAGATGCTAAAGAGATACCTGCACCCCCTGATTCACTGGAGCATTATGGCAGTAGCTAATACATGGGAACAACCCAGTGTCCATCATCAGATGAATGTACTTTTCAAAAAGTGATCTATATACACAATTAAATATTATTTAACCTTACAAAAGAGGGGAACTCTGTCATTTGTGACAACACAGATGAACCTGGAGGAAATGATCTGAGTGACATAAGCCAGGCACAGAAAGACAGATTTCTCCCATTCTCACTTACCTGTGGAATCCAAAGACGGTGAACTCAGAATTTGAGAGTAAAAGGGTGGTCGGCAGAGTCTGAAAGCGGGTGGTTGGGGAGAGCGGAGATACTGATCAAAAGGTGCAAATTTCCAGACCAGAGGAAACTGATCCAATTCACAAAACGGTGACTTTAATAGATAAGAATACACCATACGTTTCAAAATTGCTGAAAGAGGACATTTTAAATGCTTTGCCACAAGGAATAATAAGGATGTAAAGTGATGAATTTAATTCATTTGATTTAATCATCCCACAATGTAAACATACTGTATATCAAAATATCACACTGTACCCCATAAATATTTATATTATTTTTCAATTAAAAATAACATTTAACAAAGAAGACTAGCATAAAAATATTTGCAAGGATGTAGAATTCTCACATCCTGCTAATGGGAATATAAAATTATTTTGAAGAATTTTTTAGCAGTTTCTTGTAAAGTTAAATAGAAACCTACCCTATGACCAAGAAACTCCATTCAAGGTCTTTCCCCAAGAGAAATGAAAAAGAAAGTCTGCAAAAAGACTTGGGTAAGAGGCTTTATTATAGTAGCTAAAAACTGGAAACAATCCAATGTCCATAAATAACTGAATGGATAAACAAATTATAGTATATCTACATAATGGAATGCCATTCAGATTTTAAAAGAAGCAAACTATTGATATACTCAATAATATGAGTAAATCTCAAAAACAATATTTAGAGAAGAATGAGAAACCAGATAATATATACGATCTAATTTCATTTATATGAAGTCCAGAGCAAGCAAATTTAACTCACAGCAATAGAAATTGGACTAGAGTGGGCGGCACCTGTGGCTCAGTGGGTAGGGCGCCAGCCCCATATACTGAGGGTGGTGGGTTCAAACCTGACCTCAGCCAAACTGCAACAAAAACATAGCCTGGTGTTGTGGCAGGCACCTATGGTCCCAGCTACTCGGGAGGCTGAGGTAAGAGAATCGTCTAAGCCCAGGAGTTGGAGGTTGCTGTGAGCTGTGTGAAGCCACAGCACTCTACCGAGGGTGATAGAGTGAGACTCTGTCTCTACAAAAAAATAAAAAGAAAGAAAAGAAATTGGAATAGTGATGGTCTCTGGAACAGGAGAAAGGAAGGAATTGACTAGAGGTGGGGAAAGGACTTTCTGGGGTGACAAATGTCCTCTATCTTAACAGAGTTTAGATGTCACAACTATACGTGTTTATCAGCATTTACTAAACTGAAAACATCTAACCATTTTTTTGTGTGTGTGAGACAGAGTCTCATTCTGTTGCCCTAGGTAGAGTGCCATGGCATCATTGTTCCTCACAGCAACCTCAAACTCTTGGAATTGAGCAATCCTCTTGCCTCAACCTTCCAAGTAGATGAAACTACAGGTGCCCACCACAACACCCAGCTAGATCTTTAGAGACAGAGTCTTGCTCTTGCTCAGAGTGGTCTAGAACTCCTGAGCTCAAGCAGTTTACCCACTTCGGCCTCCAGAATGCTGGGATTACAGGCATGAGCCGCCACACCCAGCCTAACCATTTTCTTATATGAAAACTATGCCTTTCTAAAAATAATTAATTAAAGCTAACTCAAAAGTAAAAAAAGAAATAAAAATGTGTGTTTGTATGTATAATCCGCAAAGATTGCTTCTGGGTTTTACTTGTATTATACCTTCCATTCATTGACTCCCACCATGTAAATACTTTAAAAGCTTGATAAATTGACTTCAAAGTATACTTTTATAAGCCAAACTATTTCAGCATTCAAGTAGAATTCAGCATATTGGGGCATCAACACTGCTATTTGAAAGTATCAGTATTCAAGTCAAAGAATAAAAAGAACACTTAAAGAAACCACTTTCAAGATTCAGTTCCAGGATGACTTAGCCATCCATGCTGGTCTGTAACCTTCTAATGCCCACCACTTACTGGATGCCTTGTTGGCATTCAGTAAATGCTTTCGGAATAAATAAATAAGTTAGGATGAGTAGAAAAAAGAAGCCAATAGGGTTACTGGAAAAGAGGAAAAGGCGCGTGATCCCCAAAGACAGTTAGCCAGTAAAATAATTTCTATTAGACCTGCACTTATAGACTATTTTATGGACTTTGCATCATTATAATTTTCTAAATATGTTATAGAAGAGAGTGCCAGATAACAGGAGAATGCCAAATGTGTTGGTTTAACTATGCATGAATTATACTCAATACTATTATGAATCCGATATATAAAAACATACTCATACGAATGATAAAACACAAATATAGTCTAGCAAGGGGGAGGGGTGCGGAGGGAGAGGAGAGGGGAAGGCTGGAGGGCAATTGGTGGGAGGGGGGAGGACATTTGGTGGGATCTCACCTAATGTGCACAATGCAAGAGTATATTTCAAAATAACTAAGTAAATTTTTAATGTCTTAGCGTAAAAAATAAGAGAGGTGATGGATATGTTAATTACTTTGATTTAAGCATTCTGTATGGTATATCAAATCATCACATTCTACCTCATAAATGTATATGTTATGATTTTAATTTAAAAAAAATTTTTTTAAGAGACAGAGTCTCACTTTGTCACCCTTAGTAGAGTGCTGTGTAGTCACAGCTCACAGCAACTTGCAGCTCTTGCTGATTCTCTTGCCACAGCCTCCTGAGTAGCTGGGACTATAGGCACCTGCCACAACACCTGGCTGTTTTTGTTGTTGTTGTTGCAGTTTGGCCGGGGCTGGCCCTGGGTATATGGGCCTGGTACCCTATTCATTGAGCCACAGGTGCCGCCTGATTTTAATTAAAAATTAATTTAAAAATGTTAAAAACTGATTTTTAGGCATTCAGGACTGACATAGGAATAACAGAAAGATCTTTAGAATTTTTCCTTTTTTATTAATAATTTCCTTTATACTTGACACATATTTGCACATATTTGTGGAGCATAGTTTGAGGTTTCAATGCATGTACACATTGTACAGTAATCAAATCAGGGTAATTACCATAGTCATCACTTTAAACATTTAGCATTTCCCTATGGTGATAATATTTAAATTATCTCTCTGTGATCTTGAAATACACACTACCATTATTCTTTGCTATCATCGCCCAACTGTGTAACAGAACACTAGAGTTCATTCTTCCTGTCTTACTGTTACCTAAATACACATCTACAGGTGAATGGACCAAGAGAATCTGGCATACAGGTGTAATATATACACATACACACATATACAAAGGAAAGCTTGCAGCCATAAAACAGAATGAAATCCTAGCATTTGTGGCAGGACAGATAAACCTGGAGGATGAAAACACTATAAAATTCCACACATTTGTGGAATTTTAAAAAGTTGACCCCATAGAAATAGGGAGTAGAATAGTGGTTACCAAAGTCAGCGGAGGGACGAGAGGGTGACCAGGAAAGGCAGGTGAACAGGAACCAAGTTACAGTTCAAATTCTTATTGAGTTTCATAACCCTGTTAAGAAGGTACAGCGTTGACCATTTATCAGCTGTTGTCCTCACAAAAAATGTTAGGTCACCTACAAATTATTCTACAGGTGTCTCCAGGGTTATTATGGCACTTAGGAAAGGAAAATTTACTTTCCTTTGTCTGGGTCTACCGGATCTCCAGTGATGGGAAGCATAGCCTTCGTTTTGCTGTACCCTAGTGCGTATCAAGTTATCCAATTTTTAAGAACAGTTTTCAGAGAAATCGTCTTTAAAGTTAACTCTAAAATAAAGATCTCTTGCATTTAATGCTGGGATGGGGGTGAAGTATCATCAGTCCAATCAATCTCAGAAATATCTGAAGTTAACCCTAGCAGCAAGCAAGAAAGAAAGAAGGAAAGAAGATGGGAACAGAATGAACAGAATGCAAATAAAAATAGCAGGAATGGAGGGGGAAGATAAATAAAGACAAGAATGAGAGAAGATGATAGGCAAAAGGAGGCCGTGTGAAGTAGCCATGGAAACGAGATACAGATGCAGCCAGCGTCCCTCCTCCTATGGCTACTTTATGTGTCCCTGCCAGGGGCGGAAAGAGAAAAAGCAAATGGGACTTCATATTTGCTTTATCTTCTAAATGCTTGTTCCCAAATCTGGCCTGACTACCCCTCATTGAAAGGGAAAAGCCTTCTACTAAAGGCCTTCTTTCAGCCGTTCAAACTTCTGAGACATTTTCCAGAAAGGAAATGACAGTGCTGGGCCTTTAGGTGACAATAGTCTAGGAAACAGGGAAATAGGGGAGAACTGGTTTCCTAGTCTGGGGAACTGGGTTCTGCTTCTGGCCAAGTGTCCCATTTGGAGGGGACCCATCCTTCTGACTGGCTTCCCCACACCATGAGCTCAGAGCAACACCACGGTTAGCAGGGGTGGCCCTTGGCCTCTCAGGATGTCTGTCTACAGGAGGTCTCTACCACCACCCTTTAACCAGCCTTCCTTCCTTCCTTCTTTCCTTCCTTCCTTCCTTCCTTGATGTCTGTCTATGGGAGGTCTCTACCACCACCCTTTAACCAACCAACCTTCCTTCCTTTCTTTCTCTCTCTCTCTCTTTTCTCTCTCTCTGTCTCTCTCTCTCCCTCCCTCCCTTCCTTCCTTCTTTCCTCCCTCCCTTCCTCCCTCCCTCCCTTCCTTCCTTCCTTGATGTCTGTCTACAGGAGGTCTCCACCACCACCCTTTAACCAACTAACCTACCTTCCTTCCTTCCTTCCTTTCTTCCCTCCTTCCCTCCCTTCATTCCTTCCTTCCTTGATGTCTGTCCACAAGAGGTCTCTACCACCACCCTTTAACCAACCTTCCATCCATCCATCCTTCCTTCCTTCCTTTCTCTCTCTCTCTCTCTCTCTCTCTCCCTCCCTTCCTTTCTTTCTTTTTTCTTTCCACCCTCTCTCCCTCCCTTCCTTCCTTCCTTGATGTCTGTCCACAGGAGGTCTCCACCACCACCCTTTAACCAACCTTCCTTCCTTCCTTCCTTCCTTCCTTCCTTCCTTCCTTCCTTCCTTCCTTTCTTGATGTCTGTCTACGGGAGGTCTCTACTACCACCCTTTATCCAAAGATCGGAAGAGCGACGTGTCGGGAAAGCGTGAATTCGATGTGGTGGCTCTCGGTGG
>CAUYON010188785.1:0-15613 GCA_963573935.1 Arctocebus calabarensis | reverse complement strand
GCTTGACTATTATTGGTATATATAAAGGCTACAGATTTATTGGTGTTGATTTTGTAGGCTGAGACACTGCTGTATTCCTTGATCACTTCTAAAAGTTTTGTAGTAGAATCCCTGGTGTTTTCCAGTTATACAATCTATTGGGTATTTTTATGCACAACACTGATCAAATAAAAGTATAGAAATTGAAAAGGGAACAAATATTAATGAAATCAGAAGAACTGCCATGAAAATTTCTTGTTCAACACTGATGCTGCTGGACACATATATATATTTAATCTAAATTGAGAACACTTTGCTCAAGGCTTAACCACAATGGCGCCTTGCTGTCTGTTCTGTTTGATTAGTTCCCTAAAACTTAAGAAAGGATAATTTGTTAAAAGGAGTATAGAACAGAGTATATCTTCCCATAACCTCCGCAGGTGCCCAGCCCCCAGCTGCAACCATGTGAAGCCCTCCGGTAACATTCCTTTCTGTGAACATTAACTGATTGTTCTTACTAGCCCTGGCATGTCCACAGAGAAAGTTTTTCCATTTTAGGGCAACGTTCCTCGGGGAACACATGAGGCCATGTCACTTGCTTTGGTTGGGGTCTGGTACCCCTGCACATTCCCCTTTTTATTTATTAACTTGCACTGCTGTCAAAAAGCAGCATTCCTATCACTGGTATGTTTAACTTGTATCAAATTTTTATTTATCATATAAAGAATAAACCCAATCAAAATAAGAACAGAGACCTGGCAGAAGTTCCAAACAAAGTATGTATCTTATCAATAGGATTCAATTAAGCTATTCCTTCTGACATTTCTTTCAGAATTTCATCTCCATTAATTTGTTCCAATTGTTGCTCAGAAGTTGAGAGTACTTGGTGTTGTAACTCAATTATATCAGCAGTCAAATTTTCATGATTCAACAAATGTTTTCTAACCTTGCTCCATGGAAACAAAGTTTCATTATAAAACACAGGGATAACACAATAAGAAGTTACATTCCAGTTACATTTTAACTTTGTTTCTCTAGACTATATAACTGGTCACCTAATAAAATCACTGTTTGTTCTAAATCTGGTAATTCATTATACATCTCTGTATCAATTTGCTTCTGAGAAATCCAAAGTTTCTCAGAATCTTTATGCTAATTAGAAACTGAAAATTTTTCAGTTTTAACAGATTCAGTCAAAGCTATTCCAGCAGCGGCTGCAGAGGCAGTGATGGCCATAATCCCAAGAATGGCTGCTATCAGAAGACCAATAAATCTCTTCAACCTCTTCATTAGTTTCTGGGTGAGGTGTGCTAGGATGGAAGTGGTGAGGAACTCCTCCCCCAAGCTCATCATCTTCACTGGAAGCCAAATTCCTGTACTGGCCCGGAGTAAAAATATCCTATCTTGGGAAAAATCAATTCTCATGGATATATTAAAACAAGTAAATAACCAACACCTTCCTGGACAGATAATTTCACTGTTTTTTTCATTCCAGTTGACCTCTCCAAGCAGCCATACAAATGGTAGCTTAACACGTGCTTGTGGGAAATGTGCATCCCTCCATTTAAAATGGAACACATAGTGGGGCATTGCCCCTGCTATAATATCTTTATGTGTTTAAACTCCTTTCCATGGGTGTAGCCCCAAAAGAGCCACACCTATCTTCCATAAATCTTCCTGTGGAGGATATCCAACAATCCCAGGAGAAGGTGGCAAAAATCCACTTTCATGCCACATTAATTCTTTTGTAGATGAATAAAGAATATCTGTAAACTTTTTTTCACATGCCAAAATACTCAATCTTAATCCAGATTTTTCAGACACATGTTAGAGGTCTCCAATCTATTATAGGGCCAAACTTTGTTCGTCTTAAGAGATATAAGTAATCACCTCAACATTTAGTCCAATGTATCCACTCATTAATATCCAAAAAAAATGAGGTAAATGAGACAAAGGTTTATGAGTAGTTAAGTTTAGTAAATGTCATAGTAGTCAATAAGTAATAATCAGAAGTTCCATTCCTTAAACTGACCCTCTGCTGAGGCCCAACTGCCACACAAGGGGGCTGAGGGCCTATACAAACAGGAGGTCCAGTAACTCCAGTAGAATAATTGAATATTATAGTACCCTCTTCCTCAGGTTTAAATTGACCTCTATCATCATTAGGGCTGGGGAGCCAGGAACTTTCATTAACATGTATGGAGACAGATGGTTCATACCAAGGCAATCCCCATAGTAAAGGAAGGTTAGGTACATAACTCCAATAAATATACTTTTGGGCACTTACCTGTGTGCTCAGTAATGCAAGTATGGCAAGAAACAAGGTCCTAGTGTTCAGAGGGTGATTGCTCATCTTCACTATGGACCATGCCTCCTGGCATAGTTGTGAGAGCCCTCTCCATGTCACTTGAGTTGTTGGACTGCAGTTCCATTGGATTCTTCAATGTTGAGGAGAAGCCAGATGATTACATTGTTCTTCCAGGGTTAATGATGACATCCTGGATGTTAGGTTCCTGGTTTGATGCATTTGTGCTTGGTGATGTCAGTGGGGCATCATTTCTGAGTTCAATGAGTTTGGTAGCTAGAATTCATTATTTCCTGAGGACAGATAAGCATACCCTCTACCCCATCGAACAACTACCACAGGAACTGATTATCCTTTAACAAAGTCAAACAGTGTTATTGTCAGCTGAAAGAATCTGTTTATCTTCACTGCACCATAGAGCCTTTTTAATACCAGAGGTGTGACTACTAATTTCCTTAGGTTCTGCTTCAGGTCTGTTCATATCATATATGCATAGTAGTTTATCTTGTCCCCCGGTTAATGAATAATTACTATCCTGTATGAAATCCACAGTCTTGACAATGTGTTTGTGAGCTAGGGTCATCAATTCATCTCCTGAGACAGCATCCCACACTTTGGCTGTGAAATCTGCAGCTGCTTTAGCTGCTTTGGTGGCATCCTTATTCAATGTTTTACCCCAAACAGCACCTTTATGACCCAAAAATGTTCCAATCCAGTCTCCTGTATCTCCCTGGCATAGCATAGGTTTACCATCTTTGCAAGCACTGATTAAGAAATACCTATAAGGAGTGATGCCACTGAAGGCCAGATCAACCACAGGCCGCATGTGGCCGGAGCAAGTCAGCGGGGTCTGACTCATTGCCATGGCAGCGACTGGACTAGGGAGCGGAGGGTCATCGGCGTCTTTTCTCTCCACAGCTGCAGTGCCTCTGGCAAGGCCCCCACCCTGACACCGGCGCTGGGCCGGGAAATCAGGAAAAGGAGGCTAATCTGGTGGCAAGGAGGTCAGGAGGGGGTTAGGGAGGGATCAGGGAGTGAGCGACAGGAGAGCGTCTGTAGCTGAGGGAGGGTAAAGGAGGGAGGGAGGAAGAGTAAGGGAGGGGGAGAACAGGAGAACTGGCCAGCCGCTACCTGCACTCTCCACCGGAGACCATATTCAAATAAAATGCAAGCAAACTGAATTATATTGTTTAAAACAAATTCATTTGGATGGGCAAACAAAATACCCATATAATGATAATAAATGCCATCTAGAAATTGTAGAGTTAATTTTTGTAATGGTTGATATACAAACATTTGACACAAGGTGGGGCTGTTTACATTCTCTGTGGTAGGACCTGCCATTGAAATCACCTATTAGGGACCTTATTATTCAAACAAGGGACTGTAAAACAAACCTGTCTGAGTCTTTTGGTGTCAAGGGTATGTCAAGAAAACAATCCTTTAAATCTATTATAACAATATGAAAATTTCTAGGAATTAGAGAGGGATTAGGAATTCCCAGTTGAAGTGGGCCCATCGGTTGGATGATTGCATTTAATTTTCTCAAATCTGTTAACATTCTCCATTTTCCAGATTTTTTCTTTAACACAAAAACCGATGAGTTCCACTCACTAACTAAAACCTTAATATGGTTCAGTGCTAATTGTTCATTGACTAATTCATGAAGTGCTTCTAATTTTTCTTTGGTAAGGGGCCACTGTTCCACCCAGATGGGAACATTAGATTTCCATGTTAAATGTAAGTTGAGGCTCTTAGCAGTGGCCCCTATGGAAAATTTTCTGGAAGAACTGAATAACCAAGTCCTGTCCTGTCTTTACCTGTTCTGTTTACTTCAGGTTTTTTAACTGACAAAGGCTGGGATGGGTCATACCCATGTCAAGCATTATATTTTTAGCAGTTGAAGAAATGGTGGGTATAGTGAGCATGGCTCCCCATTGTTTAAGAATATTTCTTCCCCCAAAAGTGATAGCAATAGGAGCAATATATGGTTGTATCATTGCTGTTTGGCCATTAGGCCCTTGACAATTTAATATATTGTAACTTTGCTCTATATTGGACATAGTGCCAAGGCCAACAAAAGTGGCCTGGGCATGCTGTTTAGGCCATCCTTCAGGCCAAGCAAATGAGGCAATTATAGAAACATCTGCTCGAGTATCCACTAAACCTTCAAGTTTTGTCCCATCCTGAAAAGTAACTTGGCATCAGGGACGAGAAACATTAAAGCATGCCAAAAAAATGTGTCCCAGTGCTGCCAAAGCCTCCTTCCCTTTGTATGGGAGCAGCTTTTTGTAAGAAGGCAAAAGTAACAATTGAGCGACTCTTTGTCCAATAGTTAAATTATCTGACTAACAGATGCCCTAATGATAATTTCACCATTATAATCAGGATCAATAACTCCTAAATGAACAATTAGCCCTTTTATGGTAGAGCTGCTTCTGCCTATAACTAAGCCAACAGATTCTTTTGGAATGGGACCATACACTCTGGTTGCCAAGGTATAAGGAACATCTTGTGACTTTAAAGATAAATTCTCTACTATGGGCAAGTCTAAAGCACCACTGTTATGAACGTCATAAAATAAATCAGAAAACAAAGTTTTGGTTTGAGGCTTACTGGATGGAGAAGATGGAACAAAGTTTTGATGAAGTGGTGGAATATTTCGTTCAGGAGTATGTTTTAATTGCTGGGTGTTACTTTCTCGGCTGAGACTGGGAAGGTCTGTGCCAAGGCTCCCTCATTGTTATCCTGGGCCCAGGAGTGGCCCATTTGGAAGTTTTTTTGACTCCACAGGAGGCAAGACATTACCATCTTTATCTTTGATACACCTGCATTCATTTGTCCAATGTCTTCCCTTTCTATACCTTCTACAAATTCCTGGTGGTGATGCAGGGTCAGGGTTTTTGTCCTCTTTCCCCTTAATGCAGTCCTTTCCAACATGCCCAATTTTCCCACAATTATAGCATCTAGGATTATTATTCTTTAAAGCAGCCGCCATATGGGCACCAATCCTATCACCAATTAAGGCTGCCTGGAAGGAACTAGAGTCAACATTCTTACATGCTGTCATGAATTTATCTATAGATAAATAGATATATTTTCTATATATCTATTTTCTTCATTCCTGATACTGGCTAAAACATGACGACAATCCTCATTAGCGTTTTTATAAGCAAGAGATAAAAGGAGCATGTCCTGCACTTTTGGTCCTGGAATTGCCTGCTTGATGGCAGCACAAAGCTTTGCAAGAAACTCAAAACAAGGCTCATTGGGACCTTGAATGATCTTGGTAAAAAATTTTCCTTCCCCAGGATCATCTAATTGAGCCCAAGCATGAAGGCAAACATCCCTAATTATAATCAGTGTCTCATCAGTTAAATCCATCATGTCTTCTGTACTCTCCGTTGCCTGTCATTTGGTCATAAGAGAGGTCAGAATTGCTATCGTTCCATGACAGCCTCCTTATTCCACCAAGAAACAAATTGCAAGTATTGTGCTGGGGATAAGGCCATTTCAGCGAGTCTCTCCCAGTCTCTAGGTGTCAGAAACTGATCTCCACAATAGGACCTTAGGAAGCCCTGAGTATATGGTGCATTAGGTCCATATGCAATCACAGCATCTTTCAAAATTTTAAGAAATTGAAGATCTACCTCTGAGTACTGGACCTGCCCAGCCAGAGCAGGACCGGCTTGAGCAGTTCCCCCTACTCTTCTGGTGGCTGCTCGAGTCACCAGCATAATAATTCCTACGTCTTGGTCAAAAGAGGAACTGGCACAAGATTTATCTGGCTCATGGAGAATTCTTAAATTTCCTGGGCTAGGAAAATTAACTCTATGCACCGTTCTAGTTAGTTTCCATGCTCCATTCCAATATGTATGTGGAGGGGCAGATGGATGCCTATTGGAAACCGGATAGATTTGTTTAGCCATATTGGGAGATGGGAGTTGAGACTGCAAAGATTTAGGTCCTTCATGAAAAGATTTTGGCCCTTCAGGCAAAACAGTATGTGGTGGAGAAAAAAGGCTGTGCAGGCAGTGGGAAAAACATGTCAGTAGATGGCGCCAGTGGCACAGAAATTTTATGTCTAGCCCTTTCAATGAATTCATTGCATTTTCTAATGAAATCCCTTAAATTAGACATTTTTTCTTGTAAAGACTGCTGTGAGGTAGAAAGAGGCAAATCGCCCTCACCCACTGCTCCCTCAAGAGGGGGAACTTCATCTGCACTGTTGGTTTCAATTTTGTCCTCCTTAATAGACAACTTAGACAAATAAGGTCCTGTTGGTTCACACTCCAATTTAAGAACACAGGAAACATCACCATCAACTTGTGTTTATGTTTTTTTTGGTATTACAAAAGTCTGCAAAGCAATTTTAACCAATTTATACAGCGTCCAAACATCTGCATCAATAATATTAGCCTGTTGATGAAACCTTTTCATATCCTCTTCTACATCCTCCCATGTGGAGAGATTTAACTGATGGTGAGACTCCAGAGAAAACCAATAACAACATTCATGAACAGTTGAAAAAAGATGGCAAAAGTTTGATTTTTAACATATACTCCCATGGAGTCTAAAAAAGATTTTAACAAATGAATATACTCTTCCTCTTTAGAACTTGTATTACCCATTTTCTATGTCCCTTTCAAATGTAAATGTTGAAAGTCCTGAGTACTTACAACCCAGTGGTCACCTTTTGATTTTGTGTGTTTCCAGTAATTCTTACCTTAAGGTTGGTGAACAGAAGTTCCAGGGACAAACCAAGCAGGCTCTGTCCAGCCAATGACCCTGCTCGCTGCGCTAGATGTTGTTGCCCATGGAACTCAATGTTCAGAGACTCAGAGGAAAGCACCACACACAAAATGAATATGAAAGGAAGACTGAGGCTCACTTGGGCACTCAGTGACTACCCACACTTATTGGGTGTTCTTATACACAACACTGATCAAATAAAAGTGTAGAAATAGAAAAGGGAACAAACAATGATGAAATCACAAAAACTGCTATGAAAATTCTTTGTTCAGCACAGATGCTGCTGGACACATATACAGTTAATCTAAATTGAGAACACTTTCCTTGACACTTTGCTCAAGGCTTAACCACAATGGCGCCTTGCTGTCTGTTTTGTTTGATTAGTTCCCCTAAAACTTAAGAAAGGATAATTTGCTAAAAGGAGTATAGAACAGAGTACATCTTCTCGTCGTAACCTCTGCAGGTGCCCAGCCTCCAGGTGCAACCATGTGAAGCCCTCCGGTAACATTCCTTTCTGTGAACATTTACCTGATTGTTCTTACTAGCCCGGCCATGTCCACAGAGAAAGTTTTACCATCTTAGGGCAACATTCCTCAGGGAGCACATGAGGCCATGTCACTTGCTTTGATTGGGGGGCCAGTACCCCTCCACTACTAACTTAGCCCACCTGTACTCAGTGTGAGTCATGGAGACATTCCCCTGACTGAGCACTGTATCCTGAGTTGAAAGGCCCATGAGGAATTCAGCCTGTCTGCCTCCTGGATGACAGGCATGAGCCACCTTGCCCAGTCCCTAGTTCCCGCCCCCCACTTCCCCGAGACAGAGTCTCACTGTGTTGGCCAGGCTGTTCTTGAATTCTGGCCTCAAACCATTCTCCCACCTTTTGCCTCCCACAGTGCTGGGATCATAGCCATGAGCCACCTTGCCTGGCACCTAGTCTTGTAATTTTTCTTTTCTCAAGTAACACAACCTAGTCATGTAATTTTTGACTGTGAAGTTCTTGTAACTTTATATTAATTTTGCAGGGTGTTTTTAGTAGTACTTTAAAATCCTATAGCTTAAAATTACTTACACATAAACCCCTGTGGGATAATATCGTTTTCTCTTAAACTTTTCATTTTGGGAATAATTTTGAACTTATAGAAAAGTTGTAAAAGTAATGCAGTAAACTCTGGTATACCCTTTATCCATATTCACCAGTGTTTAACATTTTCCTTCCTTCCTTCCTTCCTTCCTTCCTTCCTTCCTTCCTTCCTTCCTTCCTTCCTTTCTTCCTTCCTTCCTTCCTTCCCTCTCTCCCTCCCTCCCTTCCTCCCTCCTTCCTTCCTTTTCTTCCTTTCTTCTTTTATTTTTTAAGACAGAGTCTTATTAGGCCACCCTGGGTAGAATGCTGTGGTGTCACAACTCACAGTAACCTCCAACTCTTGGGCTTAAGCAATTCTCTTGCCTCAGCCTCCCAAGTAGCTGGGACTACACACACCCACCACAACACCCACCTAGTTATTTTTCCCCCCTATTTGTAGAGACAGGTCATGCTTTGCTCAGACTGGTCTTGAACTCCTAAGCTAAGGCAATTCAACTGCCTCAGCCTCCCAGAGTTCTAGGGTTATAGGTGTGAGCCACTACATTCAGCCCATTTTTATATTTTCTGATTTGGTTAATATTTTAATCTTTATAACAGTAAGGTAGGACAGTAGATAGCACTTACTTTATCATTCTGCATACTAGGACTCAGAGATGGGGTTGATAAGAGGTGGCATTGGAATTCAAACACTGGTATTAAAATTCTTTTCACTAGCTACAGATGTTGCCTTTAAGTTACTAGATAGACTGTAATCTTATATGTGGGCATGCTCTGTGTCTTGTTCATTGTTATGTTGTCAGTACATTAGATTATTGAATGAATAACTTACAGGAATGAATTGCTAGTCTTACGAGATAGTAATTCTAATGTAATTGTGTTTATATATATTATATATGTTATTTTTATTTTTTTTTTTTGAGACAGAGTCTCACTCTGTCACCCTCAGTAGAGTGCTGTGCAATCACAGCTCACAGCAACCTCAAACTCCTGGGAATAAGTGATTCTTTTGCCTCAGCTTCCCAAGTAGCTGGAACTACAGACACCAGCCCCAAAGCCTGGCTGTTTTCTTGTTGCAATTGTCATTGGTATTTAGCTGACCCAGGCTGGCTCGAACCTGCTGGCCTCCATGATGTGGCTGGCACTGTAACCACTGTGCTACAGGTGTTGAGCTTATATATGTTATTTCTGTATCAATATAGACATATAAAATATAAGTACAAATAATAGACATAATTGCATATATAATTATCGAATGCTCAAGGCTTGTGTGCAAGAGGTTTTTGATACTTTGCGTAACTCTAGCTAAGATTTGTCAAAAAGTTGATACATTTGCACATAGCAGAGAAAATTTTAAAAGTTTATACATTTGCACATAGCAAAGAAAATTCAAGAGCATTAGGTGCTAACATTAGTAAGGAAGATTTTCTGATACCAGTTTGATTCTTTAATTCTTTTTCTAGTTCAGTGGTTCTCAACCTTCCTAATGCTGCAGTGTATTTTCATTGTTAAAAAGGGGTTGCTACCCACAGGTTGAGTTATTGGGAGCCTAGTACAGGAAACACGCTAGGCATGGAGTTAAAATGGTGAATGAAGACGGATGTGATTGCTGTCACTGAGCACAGTCCAGAGATGATAAGCTATTCTATCTTTTGTAGTAGTAATTTGTATATTTAAATTGAAAATATGTAAGGAAATCCCATTTATATCTGTTTAAACTATTTTCTGACAAGGAAAAAAGTTCTGAGAGCTCTTTCTTAATGGATTATGTCTTTGAGGTTCATAACTATTCAGTTAAGCATGTTCAGATTGACTGATACTTTTATTTAAATTAAAGCCTTTTATAAAGCCTGACTTAAGTAAATTACATTTGATCTGAGACTGTTATTTGCCTCCTGTGGGGTTCTGTGATAGTGGGTTGGTGCTTAGGAAGCTGCATGTTAACATGGCTCATTTTATATTCCCATGTATCCTGCTTCCTAAAAAAGATTAATATTGTGTTTGCTAGCATGTGTATTTTTTTAATATTTTATTTTGAAATAGAGGCTCATGGGAAATTCTAAGATAATACAGTCCCATGTAGCTTTCATTCAGTTATCCCAATGGAAACATCTGTCAATTATGAAAATGGGAAATCAACACTGATATATTACTGTTAACTAGACTACAAACCTTGTACAGATTTAAAGCTGTACTTAACTTTGAGTATGCATATCTATATAATTCTGTGCAATTTTGTCCCATGTATACTTTTGATCACAATCAACATAAAGAGCTATTCTGTGACCACAGAAGAGTTTCTTAGCACTATCTCTCTCTATTTACAATGCCCCCCTGCACAAACCACCACTTTTGCCATTTTGAAAATGTTACATGAATGAAGTCATGTAATCACTGGGGATACACATTTTGAAAATGTAATTTATTTTAATTGAAAAAGTGAACATGTTTTAGAAAGGTTAGATAGTAGGAAAAAAATGCTCTATTCCACTATTCTAATGCAATCATTTGATTTTTGAATTTTTTTAATAGCTTTTTTTTTTTTTTTTGAGACTGAGTCTCACTATGTCACCCTTGGTAGAGTGTCATGGCATCACAGCTCACAGCAACTTCAAACTCTTGGGCTTAAGTGATTCTCTTGTCTGAGCCTCCCAAATACTTGGAACTACAGGTGCCTGCCTCAACATCTGGATATTTTTTTCTTGCAGTTGTCCAGGCCCAGGCTGGGTCTGAACGTACCAGTCTTGGTGTATGTGGCCAGTGCCGTAACCACTGAGCCATCTCTATAGCTTATTTTGTATGCACATTTTATATCACATTTATATTATATACTTGTTTTTGTTACTGTGTCATCATCCATCATTCTTAATTTTTGTTACTATAAGAAATAGTTGTGGCCTGGTGACTGTAGCACAGCAGCTAGGGTGCCAGCCACATACACGGGAGCTGGCATGTTGCGTGCCCAGAGACACGAGGTGATAGCAGCTTTGCCTCGGGTGCAAACTTGCTTCTGTAATGTGAAAAGGTGCAAGAAGCAGGCTACAGCTCAAGATTGGCATGTAGCAGACATCTTTATTTCTGGCCACCTTTTATACACTAGTGGTCACAAACCTAATCAATGATATAAAACATTTACTATTATCTAACTTCTTATATTTAATTCTAAACCTAAGTGGCAGACATCAAGTCTGCACAACAAATGTTTTCCGCTTTACATTCTCTCTAAAACATGTGTCATCCATTTCTGTAAAAGATCTAAAAAAAATCTAAAGCTGCAGGGGAATTTATTCTTTTAAGTTTTCTATGTGCCCATTAAGTTAACCTCCAATGGATTTTATGTCTCTGTTTTTCCTTAGTGCTGAGAACTTTAGACCATTAAGACAATATGTATTTAACACTTGTCAACCTCTGGGCGTATCACCAAGTGGGAGACTCGCAACCTCTGACCCTCGTGGGCTTGATGGCTGCATGACTTCAGAGTTTCTGTTTCTGGGCTTTTACCTCCAATAAACTGCCTCTGCATATGCCTCCGGGCAGCTCAGCTCTCTTGTTTTTTCTGCGTTAGCAAAAGTCATGTTGACCCATTCTTTCCCGGTCTTTTGGAGCACATATGTGGGTATTTTTACCCCACATGGCAGGTTCAAACCTAGCCCGGGCCTGTCAAACAAGAATGCCAACTTACAACTGAAAAATAGCCGGGCGTTGTGGTGGGTGCCTGTAGTCCCAGCTACTTGGGAGACTGAGGTAAGAGAATAGCTTAAGCCCAAGAGTTCGAGGTTGCTGTGAGCTGTGACACAACAGCACTCCACCAAGGGTGACATAGTGAGACTCTGTATCAAAAAAAAAAAAGAAAAGAAAAAGTTGCAGAAAACATCTTTGAGCATATATATTTCTTTCTTTTTTTTTCTTTTTCTTTTTTTTCTTTTTGCGACAGTCTTGCTTTGTTGCCCTCTGTGGAGTGTGATGATGTCACAGCTCACAGTAACCTCAAACTCTTGGGCTTAAGCAATTTTCTTGCCTGAACCTCCCGAGTAGCTGGAACTACAAGTGCCCCCCCATATTACTCAGCTGTTTTTAGAGACAAAGTCTCACTCTTGTGCAGGCTTGTCTCAAACTCCTGAGCTCAGGCAATCCACCTACCTCAGCCTCCCAGAGTGCTGAGATTACAGGTGTGAGCCACCATGCCTGGGTTTTTTTTTTTTTTTCTTGAAACAGAGTCTCATTTTGCTACCCAGGCTACAGTCCCATGGAGTCAGCCTTGCTCACAGTAACCTCAAACTCCAGAGCTCAAGGGATCCTTCTGCCTCATTCTCCTGAGTAGGTACGATTACAGGCACCTGCTACAATGAATGGCTAAGTTTTTTTTTTCTCACTCTTGCTCAGGCTGGTCTTGGACTCCTGCCTTAGCCCCCTAGAATGCCATGACTATAGGTGTGAGTCAGTTTGCCTGATGAGCATATAAATTTCTTTACATTTTAATTTATTTCCTTAGGGCAGATTCCCAGTGATATTTGAGTTGAAGAGTATGAGGATTTTCTTTTCTTTTTTTTTTTTTTTTTTGAGACAGAGCCTAAAGCTGTCACCCTGGATACAGTGTTGTGGCATCACAGCTCACAGCAACCTCCTACCCCTGGGCTCAAGTGATTCTCCTGCCTCAGCCTCCCCAGTAGCTGGGACTACAGGCACCCACCACAACGCCCGGCCATTTTTTTTTTTTATTGCAGCCATCATTGTTGTTTGGCAGGCCTGGGCTGGACTTGAACCCGCCAGCTCAGGTGTACGTGGCTAGCGCCTTAGCCTGTTGAGCCACAGGCATGGAGCCGAGTATGAGGATTTTCTAGCCTTGAAATATTTGTTTCAGTTGCTTCTCGAGTGATGATATTACTATACTGTTTCCTGTTTTCCTTTTTCGATTGGACTTCAGTGTTGTTACTATTAGTATTATTTAAAAAATGAAGTCTTGCTGTGTTGCTTAGGTTAGATTCAAACTCCTGGGCTCAAGTGATCCTCCTGAGTAGCAGGGACTACAGGCCTAAGCTTATTAGTTTTAACTTTTTTCCCCCTAATTTGATAGGTAAGAAAGATATTTCATTGCTCTAATTTTACAGTACATTTATTTTTGTAACAGGTTTTCTGTGAAGAGTAAAATTGATTGTAATGTCATAGTGACATGAACTTAAAAATGATACTGCTTTTAAGTAATTTGGAAAAGTATTTTAATATCTCTACCAGTGTTCAACAGTTCTGAACTAGAGGTTCTTGTTAGCTTAATAGGTCTGTCACCTACAAGATGATGGCTAGTCTTGTCACTGCTTTTCTTTGTTCTGCACTATCGTCTCCTGCTGAGTCTTCTCAGTCCGGACCCTTGACGTGGTTCCCGATGTGTTCCTTGTGCACTGAGCAGCTGCTCCCTCCACTGGTACCATGCCAGCTCCTCATTCTTTTTTCTTACGTTCTTGTCAGCTTCAAGTGCCTTGTCATGCCTTGCTGTAATTGTATATCACACTAGGAGACTGTAGTCTCCTGGAGCTCTCAGGAGTATTGGACATCTTTACTTTTATAATGGTTCACTTTGAATGTATATGACTAATAGTATGTGAAGTATGTATGTACAATATGCATGAATACAAAAATAAAAGAATAATAAGAAAATTGCACATTGTTTCTATGTGTTGGGAGGTGGTGGCAATACTGTGTATTCTAAGAGTAGACAGCCAGGGTAACAAAGAAGCAGGATCCAAAGGGTGCACTGACTTACCTATAGTCCTAGCTACTTGGGTGGGAGGCTGAAGCAAGAGGATTGCTAGCGCCCATGAGTTTGAGACTAGCCTGGACAACATAGCAAGACCACATCTCAAAAGCAGCAGAACCTTAGCAAAGTATCTCAAGAATGAAAGAAAAAGTATCCAATATACTCAGCCCTACTATGAAGCTAATTTATAGCTTTCATATGAAGGCTATAACCTAATTATAGCACAAGAATATGGGGAAAGGGTCAAGGGAGGGGAGAGGGAGGATGGGTGGAGAGAGTGTAAACGGTGGGATCACACTTATGGTGCATCTTAGAAGGGTACAGGTGAAACTTACTGAATGCAGAATACATATGTTTTCATTCAATAACCAAGAAAATGCCATGAAGGTTATGTTGAACAGTTGGATAAAAATATATCAGATTGTATATTAAGCCCGTACATTGTACCCCATGATTGCACTAATGTACACAGCTATGATTTAATAATAATTTTAAAAATCAGCAGAACCCTTAAAGTAAAGCAGAAATGTCTCCCTTGCTCCCCGAGACAGAGTCTTCGTATGTCGCTCTCAGTAGAGTGCCATGGTGTCAGCTCACAGCAACCTCTAATACTTGGGCTTAGATGATTCTCTTGCCTCAGCCTCCAGAGTAGCTGGGGCTACAGGAACCTGCCACAATGCCTAGCTATTTTTTGTTGTTGTTGTTGTTGTTGTTTAGCAGGCCTGGGCTTGGTTATAATCCACCAGCCCTGGTATGTGGCCAGTACCACCAAGCTACTGGCACTGAGCCAAAACAGAATTTTTTTTTTAATTCCTTGCTTAGTTTTTCTTTTTATTTCTTTGCTTTTTGTTGTTGTTGTTGAGGCAAGAGTCCCACCCTATGCCCTGAGCAGAGTACAATGTCATCATAGCTCACTGCAAACTCAGACTTGGGATGTAGGCATCCTGCTGCCTCCACTTCCAGAAGCCGCTGAGATTACAGGCACTCATTGCAGAGTCTGGCTGGATTTTTTCATTTTTTTAGGAGTTGGGGTCTCACTCTTGCTCAGGCAAGTCTTTCACTCCTGGGCTCAAGTGATTCTCATTCCTCAGCCTCCCACAGTGCTGTGATTACAGGCTTGAGCCACCGTGCCTGGCAAAACAGAAGTTTTTTAACTGAATATTTACTAGTCCAGACACTGTGCTAAAGTACAGTACTCTCCACAATTCTATAAATTCTGTAAAATTTTATGTAGCTAAAGAGCCTGTATATGATGTATTGAGTAGGTAATTGAAAATGTTGGTTAACAGGGAATTGTAAAAAGTGATACATATTTTAAAGTTTTACTCGAATATATATTACTTTACCATTTCTTTCTTTCATTTTTCTTTTTTCTGAGACAGAGTCTCAAGCTGTCCACCTGGGTAAGGGGCTGTGGCATCATAGCTCACAAAAACCTCCAACTTTGGGGCTCAAGTCATCCTCTTGCCTCAGTTTTTCTATTTTTAGTAGAGACAGGGTCTCACTTTTTGCTCAGGCTGGTCTCAAACTCATGAGCTCAAGCTATCCACCTGTCTCGGCCCCCCAGAGTGCTATGAGCCACCACGCCTGGCTTACTTTACCATTTTTTTCCTTCACAGGGTCAAGATTTTTCTTTGTGTATAGGCCTTTTGATTACAATTCTGGACTGTCTTTTTAGCATAATATATAGCCATGATGGATTATCTATTAAGTATTCCAGTAGTATCCCTTTTTTAAAAAGCAG
>CAUYON010188784.1:0-35648 GCA_963573935.1 Arctocebus calabarensis | reverse complement strand
ACACAAACTAATTGCAATTTTACTTTCAGAGGTAATTCTGAAGCTTCTTAAATTTTCATAATAGCTAGACTATCTTGCTGAAAATTTACTGTAAAATTTTGCTTCAGTATTTCTGAATAACTCTTTGCCCTTTAATAAAATCCATATTGTTTGAGAGAAAAAAAAAAAAAAGAATAGGGTGGCTTTGAGATTATCAAGCGATTCACCATGAATGTCAACCTAAGATGCATTTTTCTTTCTGCAAACAGAAAGAGCAGCAGGAGAGAGACCCAGTGAGCCCAAGCTATCGGAGTGACCTCCTGTCATGTTGAGCCTGGTGCTGGGATGGACCTTCACTCTGAGGGTCATGTTAACCACCAACCTTAGGCTCCCAGCCTGGCAAAGGCTCTGTGACCCCTTTGGAAGCCAGGACTTCCCTAGGTGGGATCAGACACAGGTGACCTGAAACTTCCTAACTGCCTTTTATGTGCAGAGAGAAGACAGCCGTGCAGCGCTGTGGATCACTGCTGGCACAGAAGTACACAGATGTCTGGGAGGGGGTGGCAGACTCCAGAGAGAGGGTGAAATTCTCTGTGCTTGGTCTGGAGACGTTGTAGCCATCAGGGACTTCTCCTTTTTCAGTGCTTTTAACATCATATGAGTAATGGATCAGCCTCAGCCCGTGTCCCAGGTCTTGTCGGTACCAGTACATATAATCATGCTTATTATTCTGATGACATTCTAGTGTCACCTGCTTTCCTGTCTCTGCGACCTTGTATCTTGGGTTCTGGGTGATTCCAGCCTCCGTGTGTCCTATAATGGAGAGAAACAGAGACTGATGCTGCCATCCTAAGAGAAAGGCTTTTGCTGAGGGTTTGGGAATTCCAGGGAAGGAAGGCCACCTGTGACCAGCTCTCACCTGCCGCCAGGAGACACAGGGCCACATAGAAGAGCCGGGGGCTCATTTCAAGTCTAGAGCAGAATCTTGTGTCTTCCATCCCTGCATTGAGGAAATACAACTTGGGCTCTTGGTGACTCAATGATGTCACTACCCCTGACACATGCTTGAGCTGCAGAGCTGACCTGCCACGCCCCTTCCCCTCTCTATAGGAACAAATAAATTATATAAAGAAAGTTGCACTGTCCAGACTGAGAAAACTTTGTAGGTCTGTTTTTAAATAAATCTTGTAAGTGTGCAAGCTTTTTCCTTGATTTTAGTAGGAAGACTTGTGCTAAGCACATTTTATTCCCATTATGATAAAATTCTTCGTTTGTATACTGTTTTAATTTGTCATTATTTTTCGGTCATCTAAGGAATATTTACATGACAGTACTAGTGGTATGTTTTAGTGACTTCTCTGCACAAAATTCACCTCCAAGTACTGTTTTTCTTTCTCTTTGCCTAAACTCTGGACACTTTTACGTCAGCTCACTTGGTTAAAAATGCCTCTTGGAATTCGGAAACATTTCGGAGTCATGGTCAATCCAATTTGAAAAGTGGCTTCCCTCTGTCCCACATCAATTCTCCTGACTGGAGTCTCGCTGTCCCAACTCACCCCTGCATTTCTCGTGGATGTGAATTCTCCCTGCATTTCAGGTGATGCCACGGGAACTGTACAACCTAAGTCTCCTGAGCTACTGTACTTTCTGTGAAAAAGAGGAGGCTTGTTAGCGATCTTCATGAGATATTCGCCCAGAGCGTGTGAATGTGTGTGTGTGTGTGTGTGTGCGTGGAGTCCCTAGTGCCACAGAGAAATTCTTTGTGTCGACTCAGGAGACCTTGTATCCATCCAATGAGAGGATATTGACAGAGTCATAAATATGCTCTGGCGTAAAGCATATATCCACTTAGGAACATGTGGTTACTCACGGAAGGTCATATCTCAGAAGGAGGCTCCCTTTCCGTGACTACACACACAATGCAGTCCTGGGGGGTGTTTCTTCCCATCATGTCCCAGCGAGAAAGGACACATAATCAGACGTTTCTTTATTTACATTTCACTTCTCTCTGGTATTCATTTAAATAGTTCTCCATACTTTATTTAATATGTAATAATGCTAAAAACTTATGTTCTCAGGCTGTCCATTTCAAATGTCAGTGAATTCTGCTCATGTTTGCTCATGGTTTTTTTTTAATATTCTTAATAGTGGGAGTACATTTGTCTGGCATTAATCTCTGAAATGCTGGAGAGCCCTGAACTGAGAGAGCGCAAGATGCCATAGCTTTCACAAGTGTCTCCAGCTACCCCCAGATGTGGCCCAGAACCCACAGTGCAGGCTCCTCATATCACAATCATTCCTCTGTGGAATTCCCGCCATGTTAGAATTCTGATTTTATATTTCTTTTTAGTAATACTCTCTGCATCAGTGAGAAGTGGTTAGCCTTTGTAGTTGCAGTGTTTACCTTTTCTTCCAAGGGATAGTTCTATATGTATAGATATATATACACACACACATGTTTAAAATCTAAAACTTGCTAAATCTGGGGATAGCTTCTCTTCTTTTCTTTCCCTAACCTCAAACTTCAAGAAATAGCCTAGATATGAGAATTACATTTATAGATTTTACATTCATTCAGGTTAAAGGGCATGCAATATTTCAAATTGGAGATTTCTATACCTACTGACAAAGTGGCTTGCATAAACAAACGTCCCTGGGCGTTCTTGGCAAATGAATGAATGCTCAGCTCTAAACCCACAGAGAGACTGATTAACTCGCAAACAAAGAAAAACAAAGTTCTAGTTAAAAGATGTCTTCTATTGTTGGTTTATGTAAGGCTATTAGGGAGAAAACATATGGGTATAAAATTTCAGTCAGGTAAGATGAATAAAATGTAAAAATCTACTGTACAGCTCTGTACCAATAGATTGTGACGCTGTATTGTATTCAAAAATCTGTTGAAAAAGCAGATCTCATGTAAATACACATACACAAACACACACATGTTCACACAGAAATTCTGGCAAAGGGGATAGATAGCTGAAGATAAATAAAAGGAAAAGAAGGAAATTTGTATGAATCATATTCTGAGTAAACTACTTTAATTGCATTAAAAAACCTCAGATCTTAAAACTTTCAAATATAAGAAAAGTATTTTTTCACTAAATGTTTTCCTTATTTTCTTTTTTTAATTTCTTTTTCATTTTATGCATTATGTGATACAATCCGTTGCACAAAATAGGGAGCCCCAAAATATCTTTTTGAATAAAAAAATAAAATAAATTACCTAATGAAGAACATCCACTCGTAGCCCTTCCCTCCTCGGGAAGGGCCTGCACCAGGCACATGGAGATGACACTGTCCCTGGCAAACATCCTCTCACTTTGCTGTGCAGCAGGGCACCAACCCTCTCCTCACTCAGCCTCCGTGAAAGAGATGACATGGCCGCCTCCACAGAACAGCTATGGTGCAGGAAAATTGTGCTTTTCTTTTTTGTCACAATGAAGGATAAATGGATATGCTTTGCCTAGAAGTCATGCATTGCTTTGATTTGTCAGGCAAAAGGTTCTAATGGTCACGTATGATGCATGCCCTCCCCATCCTGCAAACGGGGACCTGGAAAAGGGGAAGTCTGGTGAGGGACAGATCTCAAGTGTGTGTGAGTGAAGTGGTGTGTAGATATGTTGGAGAACAGACTTCATCCATTTATTAAATATGAGACCCAGGAAAACTATCTCTCTCCTATGTATAAACAGGTAAAATAATGCTTCCCATGAACAATTTCATTGAGCATTTAAACAGATCACATACAGAAGCAGCAGAAGGAGGCTGGCAGCACCCTCCTCATGCTCACTTCCTGAGTGGGGCAGGGACGTTTTTATACAGAAGGCTGGAGATCAGGCGGCTGTGCTTCGCTGCTAGCACAGAGGAACAGGGCCGAGTCCTCCAGCTGCAGGGAGCTCAGGGTGAGTTCAGAGTGGTAGTCACTGAATTGTCGTGCTGAGAAGCGACCAGGGAAGTTTCCTCTTTCTCGCTCTTCCTTGTTATAATACTGAATGAGGAACTGGGGTCCCTGGTCCAGATGCTGTTGGTACCAGGTCACAGTGAGGTGTCCAGACTTAGGGAAGCACTCCAGTGTCACTTGCTGTCCCCTTGCTCTGATCAGGTGTTTTGGGGTTTGCGTGACCCCAGAATCCGCTGCACCTGTGTGGCAGAAGATAGCACGCAGGAGGAAGCCTGCCACATGCCTTCCCCTGCTTGTATTTCAGGGATGGGGAATGGAGGTCAGAGGCTTTCAAGGTAGACCCCGACTCACCTGTTCCCAGGAGACAAAGGGCCACACAGCAGAAGAGTCTGGAGCCCATGGCAGCGTCAGGACCTATAGCATCTCCTGGCTCAGGGGTGGGTCCCCTGCAGTAAGCTTTCTGAAGTTCTCAAGCTCACATCGCCCGGGTAGGAACATTGGCCTGTGATGTCACTGCTCTGAGTTACTCTCCCTGCAGGCCACCCCTGCCCAGTGTTCACGTGGGCAGGCCCCAGACCCTGCTGCTCTGCGCAGCCCTAAGCTAAAGCTGCATCATGGGGTTGACCAAGGGCCCCACATGAATATGCCCACATCAGACCTTTCCTTCCTCTGGTCACCATATACTGCCCTGACACTGATTTCCCAGCCTCTCACTCTCCGCTGCCCATGAAGGTGCAGAGAAGATCCCCTAAGTGGACACTAAGGCCCGTAGCTCCCCTTCCTCCCCTGGGCAGTGCAGTGAGGAGTCAGTCCGTTTGTTTCAGGGCCTCCTCTGAACACCAACCCCCTGTAGCAAGCACCCAGCCAGGCATACCCTGCAGCCCTCCCCTCCCCAGGTCCCCTGCAGCATCGAGGAGCCACAGCGCCTCCAAGTGGCCAAAGGTCCACAGTCTCAGAGAAACACAGCTGGTCTGAGTGCTTGAGACAGTCCTAACCAGGAACAGAGATGCCCCCAACCCCTACGCTTAACCCCATCCTCACACACATCCTCTCTACCTTTTCCAGAGGGGCTAATTTAGGGTTCAGCTTCAAATCCACCCTTAGCCAGTGTAGATAAAAGGAGGCATGAACCAAAATCTGGATTGTAAAGTGAACAATTATTGCACCACTGCAGTAGCTTGGTAAAATGGAGAGAGGAGGCAGAATTACACAGCTATGGGATTAAACCAAGTGTCCATATCACGCAGACCCGGCCTGGGGACCTACATCCACAGCTTCTCCTGGTAAATCAGACCCATGCCTTTTTGTATTTTAGACTTAAATTCATTTTTGCCAAATTTTAAGTAAAGATGATTTCTAGTATTTAAAAATATATTTCTAGTATTTAAAGATATAAAGATAATTTCTAGTATTTAAAAATATATTTCTAATTTACAAAAACATGAAATAAAAAATCCCATCAGTTATAATTAAGGAAGGTACGGAGGGTCTCACTTTGCCGCCCTACCCAGAAGTGCCCGTGAGCTCTAGCCAGTAAATTATTAGTAGTTAATGACATTAATCACATAAATAATAGTTGGGGGTTAATCATATTTCCAGGGAGCTCCATAAGTGAGCATTAATGTATTCATTCCATAGGATCAAAGAGTTTCAATTATATGTATATTTGGCTTTTTCTATGAAAACAAGAGAAAGACAGTGAAATAATAAAGCACCAGGGAACTTCAGGGTAAGGAGCTGAGAGGAAGGCAGGTGCAAGCTAGTCCTTGACAGAGTCCGGCCCTGTCTGGGGACGAGGAGGCTCCTTCCAGCCTGTGGGATAGTGAGCACAGATGCAGAAGGTCCAAAAGGATTCTGAGTTGTAGGAAATGTCCAAGAGCTGTTTGCCCACAGAAGGTAACTGGATCACAGGTAAGTGTTTGAAAGTGATCCCAGGAAGCAGAATTTACCTTGGAGGAAACTGAAGAGATTTTGCCTATCAGGGGTGAAATGTTTGGGTAATTATTCAACTGTGCTCTAAGGAGGCAAGATTAGGGCCAGAAGTCAGAAGGAAGATGTCAGAATCACCTCCAGGGATCTCACACCAGACGCCGGGCTGTTGGGTGGTGTCGGTCTTGGGCCATCCTGAGGTGTGGCCATCTGCTCCCGGCCTTGCTTCACATTTTCTGGACACTGAAGACTGTGAGAGCTCGAGTGGCGCAGAACACCGTCTTTATCATCGGGTAGCTCTGCTTATTTTCAGCAATGTTTAATCATGTTCTCACTCCTCAAATTTTCCTAAATAATTTTTTCTTCCTAAATTGTGTAAAGCAAACTACTGTGATTCTACCTTCTATGCTAAACAGTTGTCAAAAAGTCTTGAGCACTAAATGAGATTTCCTTCCCTAAAAAGGAGGGTTCCAGCTACTCTCCTGCCACAGTACCCAGTGTCAGGCACAGAAGGTGAATTGGAGGGAACTGACGAAGTGCCACCATCTCTGACCACCATCTCTGACCTCTCGGCCCCACCTCCCCAGCCCGAGTGATGAAAAATCCCCAGGCTGCACATCCCAAGTCCTGAAACAGACTTCCCCCCTCCCAGCCTCCAGGTTGTCACAGCTGTGACAGAGCTGAGGGTGCTCCAGGTTGTAGCAGGGAGGTTTGTGCATAGAATATTGGTGGCTTTGCAGAGCTGTGCCACACTACTGGCACACAGATACAGGGCTGAGTCCTCCAGCTCCAAGGCGCTAATGTTCATCTCAGAGTGATACTCACGGAACTGGTGACCTGAGAATCGATCAGGAAAGTTCCCCTTTTCTCTCTGTATCTCATTATAATATTCAAAGAGAAACTGGGGTCCCTGGCCCAGGACCTGTTGGTACCAGGATACACTAGCATGCCCAGGGACAGGGGAACACCTCAGTGTCACTTGCTGTCCTCTTGCTTTGATCAGGTGTCTCGGAGTTTGGGTGACTCCGGCCTCTGCTGGGGCTGTGGAGAAAGCAGATGGAGAATGAGCACAGGAGGCAGCCTGGTGGGGCCCCCCAAGGTCAGGTGGGGGATGCAGGGGTGAGCAAGCTTGTAATGGAGATGCTGTTCTGTCTGCAGGGCTCACCTGCTCCCAGGAGGAAGAGCATCACCCAGGGCAGGAGCCTGGAGCCCATGACAACAGGGTGCAGGCCGCACGGGACCTCTTAGCTCAGGGCTTGGTCCTCTTGGGGAAGAGCTGAGTTCTGGGCCTTAGTTTTCCTGACTGGAGGAGTGTCCTGTGATGTCACAGCCCAGGTCACCTCCTGCAGGCTTCCTGAGGAGCAGAGCTCCCTCATTGCTGCTTTTATTTATTTATTTATTTATTTATTTATTGAGACAGAGTCTCAAGCTGTCACCCTGGGTAGAGTGCTGTGGCATCAATGGGCTTAGCTGCTTGAGCTAAGGTGCCAAGGCTATTGATGCTTTTGTGATGAGGCAATTGCTTCTCTGCCCACACTGCCCCAGCACCCAGGCTACCCTCTCCCTCCCACCCTCCTCCCACCTCCTGTTGCAAGGCTCCACTGGAGAACTCACCACTGCCCATCAGCTGAAGGAGTGGAGCCTGGGGCCACCCCTCCTGTCCCAGCTCTGCTTGGCTGCATCACAACGTCACTGAGGCTGGATCCATACAGAGGTTTCTGATCGTATCGTCCTTTCTCAGGGCTCATTGCCAGCCCCTCCCCTGAGTGGCCAGTGGTGCAGATTCACCATGTTTGAGTCCATCTGATCAGTTCCACAGCTGATGTGGATTATATGTAAATTATTAGCAGTACAGATTCCCCAGATTCTGGTATTTTATCACCTCACAGCACAGAATAGCCAATTTGGGCCTTGGCAAAGGCCATCCTGTATGGAGCTCTGGGAGGTTTGTATTGTCCCTCTGGGTGCTCAGACTGAGGGGCCACATGTGCTGGGGACAGACCTCCTGCTACATTATCCAATGGCAGAAGGAAAGCAAGTGAGCTCAGGAGACTCATACAAAACTCACCTTTTCCATCAGAAGCCCACACCTAGGACAACGAAGACATTCTCACAATAAGGCTATTAATTTATTCATCAGGGCTCCACCTCCCCTCTTAAAGGCCTCATCTCCCAATACTCTTACATTAGCAATTAAACTTCAACCTGAACGTCAGCTGGGCATTTAAACCACAGTACGTGTACCTACCCTATGAATTACTATTCCACTCTTAGATCTACACCTAAGAAAAATAAATGCCTTTTAAATAAATAATTGTAAAAGAATATTCTGAGAAATTTTGTCCCTAATTGTTGAAGATGGGAGTAACCCAGATATCTACCAATAAGTGAATGGATCAGGTCATAGTGTACTTATACTATTCAGCCACAGGAAGGAAAGAACTGCCGAAATAACAACAGGGAGACACTGCAAACACGTGACTTCTACAGGAAAATAAGTCAATACAAAGTACTGTACCATTCCAACTATATGAAGTACAAGAATAGGAAAACTAATCAATGGTGACAGACAACAGAAACGCAGCTAGCTCTGGTAGCGAAAATGATCAGAAAGGAGCAGGAGGAAACTTTCTTGAGTGATGGGAATGTTCTTTACCAAGAGTTCAGGTGTGACTGCATAGGGATACGCATTGGGCAAAATGTCCCAAGCTGACCTGGAATGAGTTTGACTGTTTTACTGTAAATTCATCATTTCAATAAAAATATTCCTAAAAAGTAAATAAATGAATTGCACAAAAGTAACAGCCATGTGTAAATAGATGCTTGTATTCTGTATAGGCCAACTTAGAAATGAACATACACAAAACACAAAAATAAGAAAAAGGAGTGCTCACATATTTCCATAAAATATGGAGAAGCAGGACGGGCTCAGGGACTGAAATATACAGTCACTATATTGCAGTGACTGAAATATACAGCATCAAAACTCAGCATTGGAACAGTGAACACACGAGCGTGCTGAGGAACAAACAGCTGAGGATTGCTGTCCAAAAGAAAGCTGTGGACCAACAAAAGCTTGAAAAGAAATCATTCGGAGACCCATGAACTGCCTTAAATTTCATAATTTTAGAAGTGGAGCATTCATAAGTCTCACAATTCAGCCTTTCATTTTGGCTTTCAGCAGCTTGGCAAGTTGGTGGATGGAGTTTTTGCCAGGCAAGTAGCCTGCTCCCCTCCTGTGTGTGGGGTTCTGGGTGAGACAGCCCTTGCCCCTCACAACCTCATGGCTTCCACATGTAGGGTTGGTGCTTCCAGGGAAGCCCAGCTGTGGACCTCCCAGGCTCCTGGTTAATGGATCCCAAGTCAGGAAATGTTGCCTCTGGGTGTGGGCTTCCACCGGAAGTACTAAAGAAAAATAACGTATTTGCTCAATACTAGTCTGTAATATTTCTCAAGAAAAAAAATTGAGGAGCTCATAGATTTCAAGGCAAAGTTATGATAAGATTTAGGTTCCTTCCTTAATCCAACTTGAGAAGACTCAGAGCACTGCTCTGTGGCCACAGGGACTTGGAAGAGTCTTAACTCAATCTCTTCTCAGCGATTCTACTCGCTGATGACTTCCAGGTCGAAAGGCGCTGTGCGGTGCATCGCTAATGTTTCCCCTCCTTAGTTTGTTCGCTTGTGTTTTATAACTTGTTGTCAAGACGTTTTTTGTCCTCCAGAGAATACACACTTCATGTCCAATGGATGTGAGGCCCAGGTAACATTCTGTGCACCACTGTATACTTAGAGAATCCAGATCACTCAAGCAGATGAAACCTACGGAGCTTTTTTATTCACCCTTAAGAATACAATATATATTTCTTGTTGGAAGCTGCCATTCCTCCGCTTTGAACAATCATGGTAATATTCCAAATTGAGGAAATGGCAGAGTTGGCACTTGATTCCGCACACCACACTGGTGGGTCTCTGTCACAGGACATTCATCCCAAGAGCCCATTGCTGGGAAGTCTGGGAAAACTTCAGAAAGGGCACATTTTTCTCCTGGTTGAGGCAGGGTCCCAGGAGTGCCCACCTGCACTGCAGCTGTCCTTTTGGAGCAGAGAGCATCTGGCTGTGCAGGGGTGGCTGCCCTGGCACAGAGATGCCGAGCTCTGCTCGGTGCAGGTTGCAGGGTCAGGGGAAAACGCTGATTTTATTTCAGGAGATACTGAACTGTGTCATCCCTTGCGCTGGTGCTGCTGACACTACCTGAACAATGGCCTTAGTTCTTTTCCTAGGTCTTGCCAAAACCCGAACACTGAGTAGTTCCTAACCTGAAAACATTCCAGGATCATCTTTTTCCCTGTCTGTGTACTGTGGTATCCTGGAATTTGGGTGATTCTAGCAGCCATGGGGTCTGTTGGAGAAACAGAAATAAAGTGAAGACAGGACTTAAGAGGTAGCAGGCATCTGCAGAGGGAAGAGAGATAAAGAAAGGCTTGCAGTCTGGAATTTCCAACTCCGTGGCAGAGTTTTCCAGGGGAAGCCAGAGCACACCTGTACCTGGGAGACACAGGGTCACACTGGAAAAGTCTGGGGCTCATAGCCGGGTCTGGGAAAGGGTCCAGCTAAACGCTGTGAGAGTGGCCTCAGCGAGGATGGGGAAGCAGGAAGTCACTGGGCTTTGGTTTCCCACATTCCCTGAGGCAGCTGCTCCTCTGTCTGCACCTGCCCGACATCAAGGCTGTCCTGCCACATTCTTCAACTGTGCTTCTCATTAAGGTTGAGAGGGACCTCCCACCACTGGCAGGGATGTAGGTGGCCAAGCATAACAGAAAACGTCAACTTCTGCATAATACTGGATCCGAGCCCACATTTTTCTTAACCCTTTCCCTCCGAAGCTGCTGTCCCAAACTCTCCCCCAGAGCCCCCTTAGGCCCCAGAGGACAACAGTGCCATCTTGTGAGTGATTCGTGAGGTTTCATTATTGTTTCTTACCCAGTGGCCACAGAATGCTGGGAAGTATCTTACTTAGTCAGCTAGAACATTCCAGAAGTACTATCCTGCAAGTTTTATGATCATCTTCCTTAAACTTGAATCCCAATACTAGTTCTAATCCAAATCATTTCTCTAACTTACTATGCTTAGTACCCCACCTCATTCTAACTCCTATCACGTACCTGGCAGGTATAGTCAAACTGATGTTTTCTCCCTGAAAGCTGTCTCCTGAAGGGAGAGAAATAGAATGGGAGGAATGGAAGGAAATTCTGTTCTGTCTAAAGTAGGAAGAAAATACAAAAGTTGAAGAGAAAAGAGGTTATATAGTCTTGCTAAAGATAAAAATATTGCCCCTCAAAATGACAATCAATGCTACCTCAAAAATGAAGATTGGCAAGTGACTGGGAAGATATTGATATTATCTTCAATGTGGGATTAAATGTCCATTAATAAAAAGTAAAACTTGAATATAAAACCAATGAGCCCTCGTAGAGGGACCACCATCTAATGGGAAATTTGGGATGTTGGAATCAAGGTCGTCAGAAGGTGGTCGATAGGCAGCTGATAACGTGTACAACACGCACCTGCTGAGCTTGGCTGCAGGGAGCAAGGAGATGATTCTGGGAGAGGCAGAGGGCCAGCGGGAGATAAGGACTCACTGGTGCAACATGGTATGGTCAGGAGGAAGAATCTGCCCAGGCACTGTGGGCTGGGTTATGTGACTATTGTTTCCACCATCTTCAGTCTCAGTCCAGATGGACCATTTTTGTTTCCCAGTGATTTTCCCCTGCAGCCTTCACTGTACCTGACTCAGACTTGCTCCTAATATTTGCTCCTCCTCAGGTTCCCACGAACCCACTCTCTGCCCTTCCTGGTTGGGCACCATCTAAAGGGAAGTCATGTCTCCTATGAGCTCCCACAGTAATTGGCCTGGGCCTGTCAGGGCTGGATCACACGTCCTTCAACTCTGTGCCTTTCGTGTCAATCAGACCTGAAGGTAGATGAGCGCTACGAACCTTAAAGAATGCCCTTATCATAGGATGTGTAAAGTGACTTCTTTTAAAATTATTGCTGTTTATTTCACTGCTTTGGACTATATCTGAAGTAAAGGGAAGCACAGTTGAAATACTTTAACTTAATCACAAAATCCTTCCCAAGTGACATAAGGAATTGCTCTCCCCACATATGGAATTCCAGAGTGAAACAAAAAGTAAAGATTATTCTGTCAAATATTTGAGAACTTTAGAAACCCAACCGCTCCTACACAGACCCCGTCCTCTGCCCTCCTGCACTCTGGCCCTACGCCCGGGAACCAACGCCTTGCACAGCCTGAGGGGAGCTGCTGAGGAGGAGACTTGGTGTTTTTGTCCCCAGAGAAGGTGATTTGGGAGGTTGTCTGGACATCTTCTGAGGATTGAGAAGAAACGGGCCAGTACTGAATCATGAAGAGAGGATATTTAAGTTGCTTGTGATTCTTCTGACACTTTAGCTGAAAATAGATTAGGGTCTTTCCTGACTGGTCTGGGGCTGCCTAGTTTCCAAGGCAAATGAGTCCTTGCCCCAGGGAAGGTCAGTATCACAGGAGAATAGTGTGGCTGTATGTGGCTGACAGCCAGAGCTGCTGCTGGCCTCATCTCTATTGCTAGTGACCCTGACATCTGTACAGTCCCTGAAAGAAAGACAATTTGTAAATCAAGAACTGCTTGGGGTCGGGTCACCTTCAGATAAGTTCAAAATAGTTGTCACTCTTCAGGACTGGGATGCTCATAGGACGCAGACCCACACAGCGACAGAACTTGGCAGGGGTTAGATAGGAATAGCACCAGCTGAAGCCTCCTGAGATCCTGGCTTTTAGGATTAAGAGCCTAAGGTGGATTCTGAGTATTATTTCCCCCCAAGGCATGGCCTGCCAGAGGCATCACTGTCTCTGAAAACACTCCCCTGATGTGTAGAGAAACTAGGCCTCTCAGGAGCAGAGATGCCCAATAGCATTTACAGTCTCCCTAGTATAAACTCCTTGACCATGGCAGTTTTCAAGCTCTCCGGCTTTGCTTGACAAGGTGTTGGGAAGAGACGTGCCTATTTGCTCTTCTGCATCAGTGCACACTAGCTCCACCACACCAGCAGCCCCAGGAGTGAAACTTTCAAAGTTCTTCAGTGCCAGACAGCTCACCTCCTAAAAATGGGGTGCCAGCCACTATAGCTCAGTAGACTTATTTTCATATTAGGGTCAAAGGATGTGACCCTGAGTCTTAGAAGTAAAACAAGGATAAGTGTGCAGAGAAAGGATTTCTGAGGCCTCTGAAATTATTGAGGGCCTGCCAAGACCACAGAGCGAAGGGTAATGTTGGCAGGTTTGGGAGCTCCTGCTCCTGGGTTTAGATTGGAAATAATTTCATTTCTGTGTTCTTCTTGTTTAATTCAAAAAGATGGGATACTTCCATGAGAGCTGGGCTTTAATTCCTTCATATTTATTAATTAATAAAGTCTTCCCCCTTCTCCCCTTGTATGTTCACTCTCCTGCAGATGGGAACCCTTGCTTGCCATTGCTGTATCTTCTCTCAGGACCAGCATTTGCAGCTGTGGTCTGTGTTCTGTTCATACCTAAATGTCAGAGCTTACCCCACTGTTAGGACCAGATGCCTCAGAGGCCATGTGAATGAAGATGGCAAACATTGGAGACAAAGACTAGGAAGACAGCCCTCAGGATGACATCCAAGGTCCGGGAATTCCCATCTGTGCCCTGGTCTAAACAACTTCCATGAGGCACAGGAAAAGAGCAAGGGGGGATGTCATGATGTTACAACTTTAATGGTCCAAGACAACTCCCTGAAAAGGTCCCTCATTCTCTGGGGAAAGAAAAATTAGTGTTCTTTTTTTTTTTTTTATTGTTTTGGATCATTGAGGGTGCAAAGAATTAGGTTACACTGATTGCCTTTGTTAGGTAAAATGCTTCTTTTAATTGTGTCCCACTCCCAAGAGATGTGCCATACACCATGAACCCCATCCTTTTCCCTCCTCCCCTCCTCCCGCTCCCTCAGAGAATCCTCAGAGAACTCAAAGTAGACCTCCCATTTGATCCTGTAATCCCATTACTAGGCATCTACTCAGAAGGAAAAAAATAATCATTTTATCATAAGGACATTTGCACTAGACTGTCTATCGCAGCTCAATTTACAACCACCAAAATGTGGAAACAATCTAAATGCTCACCAACCCAGGAATGGATCAACAAGCTGTGGTGTATGTGGGATGGAATACTATTCCACTATTAAAAAGATGGAGATTTTACAACTTCTGTGTTAACCTGGATGGAGGTGGAACACATTCTTCTTAGTAAAGCATCACAAGAATGGAGAAGCAAGAATCCAATGTACTCAATTCTAATATGAACGCAGTATATGATTCTCTGCACACACTATTTCTGATATCTGGATTTGAGGGGACTATGCTTCCTCTAAGAGCTATGCAAGTTTGAGGGTACTTCTACTGAAGCTGGGCCTGGGGCCTTCAGTCTTAACCTTAGAGCAGTGGGCTATCTCTGAGGACTCCCAGAAACACACAATTTATGATCATATTGTTTCTGCTGAACGCTTTCAATTTCATATATATTAATTGTAGCTTCAACTATAGAGAGGTGGAACATTCCATTAGAATTATTTATGTTTATAACATATAAGTCTAACTGTATGAAAAAAAAACAAATAAAACTACCAAAAAATAATAGAAGCATTATTATAAAGAACATACTCCAGGCGCCTGTGGCTCAAAGGAGTAGAACGCCAGACCCATATGCCGGAGGTGGCAGGTTCAAACCCAGCCCCAGCCAAAAACTGTAAAAAAAAAAAAAAAAAAAAAAGAATATACTACATCTTCTGTATGTGTTTTGTTTTGTTTTGCTTTGTCACCCTCAGTAGAGTTCCATGATATCATAGCTCATAGCAACCTCAAACTCTTAGGCTCAAGAGATCCTCTTGCCTCAGCCTCCTGAGGAGGTAGGACTACAGGAACCCACCATAATATCTGGCTACTTTTAGAGAAAGGGTCTCCATTTTGCTTAGGCTGATCTCGAACTCCTGAGCTCAAGCAGTCCACCCACCTCAGCCTCCCAGAGTACTAGTACTCCACCTTCTTGAGGTAAAGAACTCAGGAAATTATTTCAGATCAAAAGACTAGAGTAGCCATTTCCAGAGGCTGGGTGGAAGGTGAGAGTGTTCAGTGATGGTGGTCAAAGGGTACAAGGCTTCAGTTAAGAGGAAAGGGCTCAAGAAATCTCTTGTCTATCTATCAAGGTGATTATAGTTCATAACAACGTAATGTTCACTTGAAAATTACTAAGAGTGCATTTTAAGTAACCTCATAACACAAAAGGATAAATATTTGAGGAAATTCATGATGTGTTAATTACCTGAATGTGGTCATTGCACAATATATAGACATTTCAGAACGACATATTTTTCTCTATAAATATATACAATTCTTACATCTCAACACTGCATCTCTAGAAATCTGATTTTCTGTGGGAATCAAGTGGAAGTTGGAGTGATCTTAAAAACGTGCTTCCATCTGTCAGCACAGGGGCAGTGGCAAACAAAAACAGAGGAAATGAGTTGTTTATAGCAGACAGAAGAAGCGAGGTCTCATTTTTTCATTATGCATTTATCAATTTGCCTCAAAAGTAGCAAAGACCTTTTCTTCAGACAAACAGGTTAGTATGCCACTGGAAACTTCTGTTGTAACAGGGATAGAAGAATCTTTGGAAGAAAGAATGATCCTGAAGACACAGGTTCAGACCTTCCAGATACCAGATACTGTCAACAAATGCATAAGAAGATGCCCACTGACTCTAACTGAAGCTTGGGTATGCAGGTAGCTCTTCTAAGTCCCACAGAAAACTGCCCAGGCAGCCTTAAATGCTGAGTCTAAAACAGCCAGTCCTTGCATTGGAGCCCTAGGCTGCTCTGAGGATTTCCAGAACCCAATGGGCCATGATTGTTTCACCACCCACCTTTACAGCCAGGTGTGACTGTGTGGCCCCTTTCTACCCAAAGGACAGTTGAGGTCCAACTCCCCTTCTGTCCCTTGGACAGTGAAGGGTAAGGACAGGCCTCTACTTAGGGTGTCTGGGAGCTGCAAGGAGAGGGAAGGATGAGGTTTGTGAGCAGGAAGGAGGTGACTGTGCCACACTGTGGCTTCGCTGCTGGCACAGAGATACAGGGTCGAGTTCCCTTGCTCTGCAGAGGTGATGTTCAGTGTGGAGAATGATCCCTCAGGCCTCTTGGCTGAGAACCGATCATTACACAGCCCTGATGTGTCTGTTGCCTCTTTGCCTTGGAATTCAACAAGAAACTCTGGGCCCTGCCCCAAAGTCTGGTGGTACCAGTAAAGAACAGTATGCCCAGGAATGGGATCACACCTGAGGGTCACATCCTGTCCCTTCTTTGTGACCCTGTGTCTGGGGGACTGGGAGACTCCAGCACCTGTGAGATCTGTGAAGAAAGTTGGGAGGAGAGTGAGGAAAGAGTTATCATCTCTCCCACACAAACATGAACACAGGTACACAATGAAACTGCCTGGTGCTCCGAGGACTCACCTATCCCCAGGACACAGAGAACCACCCAGCAGAGGAGCCTGGAGCCCTTAGCAGGGTCAGAGCAGGATGGGAGGGGCACAGGTCAGAGGCACTATGAGCAGGGGCAGAGGAGAAGGGACGTCGACCCCATATGGCAGTTCCCACAGTGATGTCACTTCCTCTTACAATCCTCACAACTGCAGGAACACAAGATTTCTCTATTAGAACATACTTGGATCACTGAATTCAACATTTATATTTTTAAGAAGATCAAGGCATGGGACGGCGCCTGCTGCTCAGTGGGTAGGGCACCGACCCCATATACCGAGGGTGCTGGGTTCAAACCAAGCCCTGGCCGAACTGCAACGATAAAAAAATAGCCAGGCGTATGGCGAGCACTTGTAGTCCCAGCTACTCTGGAGGCTGAGGCAAGAGAATTGCTTAAGCCTAGGAGTTGGAGGTTGCTGTGAGTTGTGACTCCACAGCACTCTACCGAGGGTGATAAAGTGAGACTTTGTCTCTACAAAAAAAAACAAGAAGAAGAAGAAAAAACAAAGCATGCAGCATCACTTTCAGTTCCAGTCCCAGCTGATACTGAGGTCTCATCTCTGATTTTATCTTCGCATTTAACAATCGCCCCCTGCCTGCTGGGCATGCTCGCTGAGCTCTGTCAACAGTGTCTCCAGTACAAGACCCCAAAGCTGAGCTGTTGTCTGTCTACAAGCCAGGGTGTCCTGTGGCTTCCTGTTGATGCCCAACCCTCCATCCCCCCAACCACACTTGCTCGGTGTGGACAGATTAAGTGGTTCTCTCACACCACACCTCGTGGCCTCTTTCTGGGAACTTTGTCCACCTTTGTCAAGTATAATTTTGAAAAGGTATCTTGCTGATAAATTCACAAAGCTTTTTTTTTTCTTTTCCTTTTCCTCTCCTAAAAGAATTTTTTCATCAATGTCATTTTAAGTCAACGAGCACCACAATTCTGTATTAATGGTTATTTTTGAGCTATGTCTTCATTTTTACTGTTTCTTTCAGTATACTACTATGGTATAAATTTCTCTTTCCACTTTGACTTCTTTTAAAATCTTCTCTTTGTCATTCATAATGTATACTTTCATTCTGACATGAGTATTTATCTTACATGAGATTCATTTGAATTATTGAAACTGAGACTTAAGTTCTCCAACATCTCTGGAAAACTCCCTATAACATCTTGCAAATATTATCTTACCTGTAGTATCATTTTCCTTATTTTCTCTTTCTGAAATTTCAATTATATGCAAGAAAAAAATAGAAAATGCCATTAAAATATTACACATCTTCTAATATACTAGAAACTTCCACGTCCTTAACTTTATTTTTTCATATTTTGTCTTTAATATTCTATGCTGTGATTTAGGTAACTTTTTCATATATTTTGACATATCTAATAGTTTCTTTGGAAGCGTCTAATCTTCTGTTTAACTTCTTATTTTATAGGGATAGTCTTACTTCTACATGTTCTATTTGATGGTTTTTAGTGTTATCTGCTGGTTTCAGACTGTTTCTTTTTCCTTATACACTTTTCAATACTCTCTTATGTTCATTTAAACATTGTTCCCTGAACATTAATATCTTATAATGTCAAAATTTTACATCTTCGCTATGTTCATGAACAATCACTTATTGTTTCTGCTTCCTTTTGCTCACTAGTGTTTATTTCAGTATTCTTAATGATCGGAGTATATTTTTCTATTATTAATCCATAGAATTCCAGAGATGCTGGAATTGAGAGCACAGAACTTCAAGACTCTCTGCCTTTCTCCAGTGTCTCCAGGCTAACTCACAAATGTTTGGGACCAAGAATTTTCAAATGGACTCTGGGCTGCCAGATACACCCAGGCTCCAGAATAGAATTTTGATTTTACATTTTCATTAAGTTATTTTCTCTCCATAAAGGAGAGCCCATAGGTTATGTGGCTGTGACATTTCCTCCCTATTTTCCAAGTGGAAATAACATACATGCACACATTTTAAATATAAAAATCCCTAAATCTACAGATCCCTTTTCTTTTTGTCTCATCTCCAAACTTCAAGAAATAGACTAGATATCATAATTACATATGCATACTTTATATACATTGAGGCTGGTTAGCATGCCATATTTTAAATTGGAAATTTTTATAACAATTAAAAAACTGACTTGCACAAACAAATGCCTCCATGATTGTTCAGTAATTGAATGCTTTTTCATAAACCCACAACAGACCATCTTAGCCACAGAGAGGCTCATTATTCTCCTCTGTTCTGCACCCTGTCCTCGGTACTGGGAACTAAAGTATAGAAACCACTAGGACCCAGGGTGGCACTGTGGCTCAAAGGAGGAGGGTGCTGGCCCATATACCGGAGGTGGAAGGTTCAAATCCAGCCCTGGCCAAAATCTCCAAAAAAAAAGAAAAGAAACCTCTAGGACCTGAAGCCCCAGTATCAAATATTTGTTCTATTATTGGCCAATTGGAGACTACTGCAGACCAAATATATTCAGTTTACTAGTTCTTTGCAATTTATTCAAAGTAAAATTTATATTCTTTCCTTTGAAGTCATATGTTCTCCTCTGAGTAAATTAAGAAGTCGTGTGAGTCACGAATCACATGGATAGACCTGTCCAGGAGAAGACAGAGCTCTTTATGGACAAGACCACATTTCTGGAAATTGGTCAATGTGGTGCAGGGAAGAAGCTAATTTTAACTTATTTGTCCTGTTATTAGAAGATACTAGACCATGTGACTATTTTGAATACACAGCTGAGTTGGGGGGAACAGTGCTCAGGTATGTTTTACTAGGAACTGAGTGTGGTCAGTGGAAGGATCATCTGGGAAATTATCTTTATGCCACCGGAGACATGTTTTGTGCCATTAGAGCAATCTCTGGACTTTTCTTCTTGGGGCTGGGTCTGCACATGGTGAGAAGGCATCTCGGCAGCACTGGATTCTCAACATCATCACAGAAATGCAGATGAGAGAGCAGCAAAGACACGTCTGTGCCTGAGGCCTGGGATCATTCCAGGCCCTTGCAGCTATATCTGGCACACACGGAAGGCCACACTGCAAGGGTCACTTGAGGATCCAGGGTTCTGGGAGCTCTGCCGAGGGCTTCGCTGAGCTCTGGGGGGCAGAGCCTGCCCTGCCTTTATGTGCAGAGAGGAGGCAGCCGTGCAGCGCTGTGGATCACTGCTAGCACAGAAGTACACAGATGTCTGGGAGCGGGTGGCAGACACTAGAGAGAGGGTGAAATTGTCTGTACTTGATCTAAATGCACTGTAGCCATCGGGGACTTCTCCGTTGTCAGTGAAACCAGCACCAACAGAGTAATGGATCAGCCTCAGTCCCAGCCCAGGATCCTGTCGATACCAGTACATGGAGTCATGGTTCATATCCTGGGCACATTTCAGTGTCATGTTCTGTCCTGTCACGAGGATCTGGGATTTGGGGGACTGGGTGACACCAGCATTCACTGGACCTGCAAAGAAGGAGAACAGAGATGACCTTGCAGCCCCGGTGGAAAGGCTTGGGGCTGGGCCTGGAAATCCAGTCAAGGTTCCTGCCCAGGACTCACCTGCCCACAGGAGGCAAAAGGCCACACAGCACAGGAGGCCGATGCTCATGACAGGTGCCGGGCAGGACAGCAGGGCCTGCTGAGTCTGTGCAGTGACGCAAGGGGACCGGGGCTCTCCAGGGAGTCATTCTGAGACTCATCCTCCCTGCCTGGGCCCCAGAGACTTCCTCTCAAGAGAGTCACGCCCCCTTCCCCACAGGGTCAATTCCAACATCAATGCACAGGTGAACAGCTTAGAATGCAGAGAATGAAGTTATCTGAGTTGACACTAGTCTTATAAGTTTTTCTAGATACTTTTTGTAACTAGTTTGTAACTAAATGTATATTCTACTCCTGCAATGATACAATTCTTCATTGTAGTTATCAAACTATTTCTGCAGTCTGCAATCTTAGGGGGAAATTTTCATGGCTTCCTGGAGCCCTTCTGGCTCCTATGTCCCAAATATGCTAAAGCCCTCCCCTACAATGACTCTTTCTGGTATCAGGTTTCAAATCTCAAGGACAGCCTGGTCAACATTTAAGGAATCATTTTTCCCTGTCTCTTGGCAACTCACTGACAGATGGGACCCCTGACAGTTGTGACCGGAGGACCTTTGTGTCTGTTCAGAGCATGTGCTTTCCCTGCTAGAGGTGAGACCACGTGGCAGACAGGCCCATCATGGGTCTGTCTTCAGGTGTTGACAGCCCCGTCTCTGAGGGAGGCTTCTCAGTGCTACAGATCAGCTATTGGCACACAGGGGAGCTGACGTGCCAGGGACTTGGGGAGACGTGGCAGACTCCAAGGTGAAAACAAAATGCTCTACTTTTATTTCAGACATCGTATTTTGTGGGGAATATCTCCTTGGGCAGGATGCCTGCTATTAATTCAGTAATAAATGGACAAAAGCTCATAAACCACGTATTGTTGCACACACTTAGAAGGACCCCACACTGGGTTTGACGCTTTGCTGTTATCATCTTCAAATTATTAACAGTGTTTAAACAAATCTGCTCCTGAGAACATAATATTGAGCTTCAGACACTGCATACATCCTCATGGGCTGGTTTCCTTGTAGCACAAGTATATGGCTGGGGACCAGGTCACCCAGCACCTATGGGGCTCAGGAGAGGATGACACCAAAATTAAGGTCAATTCAAAGGGCCACTACAACCTACAATCCAGTGTCCAGCAATCCTATGACAGGATTCCATAGCTGTGCCCAGGCTCCTCCGGTCCAGGAGAGAGAGCCTGGTGCCCAGGGTGGGGCCACAACACAGAGGGGGACTTTCCAGCTCGAGGCTAAGGTTCATGGACTGGACACTTGGTGCCAATGCAAAGTCAATCCTCCCCCAAAAGTGACATCATCTAACAAAGCTCTAAGTAGTTTTCTTGGCCCTAGCACACTCAGTGTGTAAACACAAAGCCCAACCAAACTATGTATGTATCCAATGGAAATTCAAAATAATATTCATGAGGACAATTAATTTACATCAAGATACCATGGATTCTCAACATCATTACAGAAATGCAAAAATAATTTGAGTGAAAGACAGGATGAGAAAAGAAACAAATTAATAAACACATTTTGTAGAAGCAAACTCTTAACACTAAAAAGACCTTTTGATGCTTATTTCATCATCTTATCTGTTGTCCCTAATGTGGCTCAGGCATAGCACATGGTTTCAAACAGCTCTTAAACCATAATCTTTGCCAGAAGCCCCTCACACGCCTACATACTTTGTTATGTAGTAAAGAGGGTTAATCGCTGAAGGTTTTATATCCATTGAAAAGATTCCTGAACCAAACTTTTCTCTAATGATAGAAGTCATACCACTGGTTGTCAGGGCATTGCAAAGGGGCTAAGGGAACTTTCCAGGAACTAGAAATGTTCTACATCTTAACAAAGATGTGAGTTTCATGGGCATATACATATGTGTTGCTCAAAAATCTGATCTGTCCATTTTAAATGTATAATATTTATTCATGTTTTTGAATTTTTTTTAATTAGTCAACTTTTTTTTTTTTTAAGAATTAAACAAAGGTATAATGTGATACAGTACAAGCAAGACACTCAAGATAGGTATATTAGTACTACTCACATAAAAACTTAAATTTCACCTCAAAAAAAAATCACAAGACAAAAGAGAAAGCAATTTCACTGTTATAAAATAAGATAGTTCATGCAAAGTATTAACTCTGCCCCCACAAAGCCTGCATAATATTTCTTTAGCACAATTTCGAGTTCAATAAAGTTGATTATAAAATAGCCAATGAGGGATATGCTACATTCTATTAATTGCATCAAATGAATCATCATAAATATTAGGTATTTTAATTTCTGTGACTTCTGAGCCTCCACCTAAGGGTTCTAGGCAAAATCCACCAATGTCTGCCATGGTACACTGGGCATGGTGGAAGAGGCTGAGATTAGCAAAGAAAATCAAGATGCCTTGATTTTACTATGTGTTAAGTAATTTATGCTTATTAAATTTTGTATGCAATCCCATAAATGGACAGTATCAGTCTCATTTTACAGTTTTAATAAAACCCCCAACTAATCCTGACCAGTCAAGAACTGGCCTCAGCTCTTGACCAGCTGGTGTTAGGACAGAATCTGGGCTGGGCGTCTTGGTGCCTGGTTTGTATCTTTCCCTACACCACTAATCTGTGTATGATGTTATTAGAGCCACCTGGTCTGAAAGGGACATGGGGATCAATATTCTGATGCTGAAACCAGCTGTCTTTCTTCACGTAAGGCCTTATAGCATAGAGTTATAGACACAAGACTTCGAGACAGACCTTGGCTGGGAGGAATCTCAGTACTGCATCTTGACAGTGATTTAATTTCTTCAGGTTGGTTTAACCTATGATTCAATTCCCTCACCTGTAAAATGAGAATAGCATTTGCATCTAGCTAATTGAAATTTTTCAAATGAAGGACTTGTATTTAGTATATAGTAAAATGACAATAAATGATGGGATTGTTATTTTTTTTCTGAGCCTTCTCCATGGGGCAGGATTGAAGTGTGAATGTCCGTTAACGTATTCAGTGTTTGCAGATCTGGCAAATGACCCTGCCATACCTGTGACAAATGATCACCTATTATACATTTAATACTACAGACCTTAGATGTGGCGTATATTTATAATGGGATATTATGAAGGTTTACTAATGAAGGAATTCCTGCTATGTGCAACAATATGGATGAACATTATGCTAAATGAGTAAGCTGGGCACAGCAAGACAAATGTTCCATGATTCTGCTTATGAGTAACCTCGATAGTCAAAATCATGAAGCAAAGACTAGAATAATGCTTCCCAAAGGCTGGGGAGTAGGGCAATGGTGAGTGGTTGTCCAGGGGGTTAAAGTTTCAGTTACACAAAATGAATACGATCTAAAGATCTGCTAACAAGGCACTGTCTGTAGATTATGATACTGTATTATACACTTAGAAGTCTGTTAGAAGGACAGATCTCATGTTAAATGTTATAAATCACCACTTCCCAGGGGAGGTAGGGGAGCTGCAGGCCTCAGCATCCATCCAAGTGGGCTTCTCTGCACCTGGCTGGCAGTGGAGGGTGAAGGCGCTGGGAAGGCCAGGTTTGGGGAGTCAGTGTCAGGGCAGGACAGGGCGCCTCCAGTGTAGAGTGTGAGTTGTGAGGTGGCAGGGTCCCTGCAGCGTGGGAGAACATCCAGGGCACGAATCCCCCTCGACTGACCCTCCTCAACAGATAACAACATATTTCTCTAAGCTTCAACCTTCAACCCAGCAGAAGAAAAACATGTTTTACTTAGAACATTAGCTTTTCACTTCACAGCTGCACTTGAAAGCAGTCACGTCCATCTCCGAGCTAATCTTGTAGACATGTAGTATTGCCCATATTTTAGAGGTCACACAGTAATAATAGATTATTTTACCTGGGAATCTGTGTCTGTTTCTCTTCTCATAATTAAGTTCAAAATACGTCTTACTTCCTTGAACAACAACTTCGTACTGTCTCCCTACAAATAAAGCTGTTCAGGCACTCAGGGCTGGTGATAAGGAAAAATATCCCAGACCTCCAGATCCCGTCTTTGCCTCTCAATTCCATCTCTGTCTCTTGCGTCTTTGTCTTTTGCGTTTCATTTCGTCTTTCCTGTTTTATTCCATCATTTCCTACTGAATCTACTCTGGTTCGTTTGCTTTTCGCGCGGGTTTGCGAAACTCTGAGTCTGTAGCTCCCCTGCCTGCCCTGGTCAGTGCGGAGTCCCAGTTTATCTCAGGGTCTACCCTGAACACTCCCCTCCCCTAATGCAAGAGCCCAGCCAGGCATTCCCTGCAACCCGCCTCCGCGGGCCACCCTTCCTCCCCGGGTTCCCTGCAGCATTGAGGAGCCACAGCGCCTCCAAGTGGCCGATGATCCACAGGAAACACAGCTAGTGCGATTTGCTCAAGATAGTCCTAATCAGGAACAGAGATGCCCCCAACCCCTACGCTTAACCCCATCCTCACGCACCATCTCTATCATTTGTTTCTCAGAGGGGCCAACTTAGGATTGTTCTTCAAACCTACCCTTAGCTGGTGGAAACAAAAAAGAAATGAACCCACTTTTGAATTACAGAGTAAATAATTGCTATCCCTTTACAATTACCGTGTTAAAACTCAAGGGAGGACTCAGAATTAGGTGGCCTTAGAATTAAATGTTGTGTGTCCACATCATCCAGATCTGGCCTGAAAATACTGTGTTCCACGCTCCTCTTGGTAAATCAGACCCATGTATTTTTATATTTTTATTTAAATTACTAATATTACAAATTTTAGATAATGTGTTTATAAAGAGGAATTATATATTTTACAAATTTATTTCTGAATTTCAAAAATCTTGAAATAAACAGCCCTATCAGCTATAACGTAGGCAGACTCAGTGCTGTCTGACATTCCTAAGAACGCTACCTGTGGCCAGAGCCTCTTAGTGAATGCCATGCAGAGATATTTGTGTGCTATGAGTCTGACAAAGGGCTGATAACCAGAACCTACAGAGAACTCAAGTTAATCAACAAGAGAAGAGCAAGTAAGTAACCCTATTCATAAGGAGCAAGAGACTTACACCAAAACTTTCTGAAGATGACAAATGACTAACAAACATGAAAAAAAATGTTCATTGTCCCTAATCTTCAGAGAAATACAAATCAAAACCACTCTGAGATATCAGCTAACCCCAGTGAGATTAGCCCACATCACAAAATCCCAGAACTGCAGATGCTGGTGTGGATGTGGAGAGAAGGGAACACTTCTGCACTGCTGGCGGGAGTGCAAATTAGCACAGCCTCTGTGAAAGAAGAATGGAAAATTCTCAAAGAACTAAAAATGGACCTTCCATTTGATCCTGCAATCGCATTACTATGTTTCTACCTAGAGGGAAAAAAGTCATTTTACCACAAGGACATTTGCATCAGAATGTTTATTGCAGCTCAATTCATAATTGCCAAGAGAAACTATTTCTATTGGATGAGTCCCCACAAGAAAACACACATATAAAGACAGGCACACTAACACCACACAATGCAATGTCTTTTAATGGCCGAGAATGATAAGATTCTACTCCTGAGCACAGCTCATATCTCTTTTCCTTTCTTCTTTTTATTTATTTATTTTTTTGGTGTTGTTGTTAATTTCTGAGAAGCACCTGTGATGATGTTTCCAGCCCTAGCAAGTCTCTTAAGCTGTGGTTGTGGTTGTGGTGAGGAATTTTTCTTTTTACAACTTTGTGAAATTAGATAAATGTTGCTATAACATAATTGCCTTTGTTCTGAAACAATGTTATCAAAGTCCAAATTTAGATACAATCAGTGGACTTTACAGTACTAGTTATCAATCCTGACTGGGAAAACACATTTACTAAGATTATTGAGGAAGTTATATGGAAGAGGAAGGCAGGTGTAAGCTCGTCCTGGACAGATGTGCAGTGCCTGGTCCTGTCTGGGAGTAAGAGTTGTCTTCAGCCCAAGGGGTAGTGAGCACAGATGCAGAGGATGCAAAAGGATGCCAAGTTGTAGGAAAGGATACCAAGTTGATCTCAAGAGCTCTTAGATCACAGAAAGTAACTAACTGGATCTGGGTGGGATGAGTGTCAGAAGGGAAGCTCTGGGGGCAGAATTTATCTTGGGGGAAACAGAAGAAACTTCGCCTATTTGTGATCAAAGGTGACACAACTGCCTCTGTTTTTTTTCTTTCTTTTTCTTTTCTTTCCTTTTTTCTTTCTTTTTTTGGAAGTACATTACTACCAAGAGGACTCAATATTGGGGCCAGAATCTCAGAAGAAGATACTAGAACCCACTCCAGAACTATCACATCAGGCAATTGGATATCTGGCAATGTCCCCAAATGGAACTGGCCACCTGGTATCACCTGGTACCACCTGGTATCACCTGGTATCACTTGCTAGAAGGTCTTCCTTTATATTATTTTCTAGTTATTGACATTATTGGGGTTCAAGCTGCCCAGAGCACTGCCTTGAGCCAGGATACACTCTATTTCTTTTCCATTATTTTTGATCATGTTCTTTCTCCTCAACTATCCCCAATTTTCTTTCTTCTCCTCCAATTATATAAAGCAAATCCCATAGACTGCCTTTTATAGTGCACTATTAATAATCTTGACCTCAGCCTTTAAATATACCAATAATAGTCAAGCCAAAAAACAGTGAAGGATTCTTATCCCTTTCACAGTAGTACCAAAGAAGATGAAATATTTGGGAGTTTATCTAACAAAGGATGTAAAAGATCTTTATAAAGAGAACTATGAAACTCTAAGAAAATAAATAGCTGAAGATGTCAACATGGAAAAACATACCATGCTCATGACTGGGAAGAATCAATATTGTTAAAATGTCCATACAACTCAAAGCAAAACATAATTTTAATGCAATTCCTATTAAAGCTCCATTGTCATATTTTAAAGACCTCAAAAAAAAATACTTCATTTTATATAGAATCAGAAAAAACCTCGAATAGCCAAGACATTACTCAGAAATAAAAACAGAGCAGGAGGGATCACGCTACCATACCTGAGACTGTACTATAAATTGGTAGTGATCAAAACAGCATGGTACTGGCACGAAACAGAGAGATAGATGTATGGAACAGAATAGAGAACCAAGAGATGAACCCAGCTACTTACCGATATTTGATCTTTGACAAGCCAATTAAAAACATTCAGTGGGGAAAAGATTCCCTATTTAACAAATGGTGCTGGGTGAACTGGCTGGCGACCTGCAGAAGACTGAAACTAGACCCACACCTTTCACCATTAACTAAGATAGATTCTCACTGGATCAAAGATTTAAACTTAAGACATGAAACTATAAAAATACCCAAAGAAAGTGCAGGGAAAACTCTCGAAGGAATCGGCCTGGGTGAATTTTTTATGAGGAGGAATCCCCAGGCAATTGAAGCAGTATCAAAAATACACTACGGGACCTAATCAAATTAAAAAGCTTCTGTACTGCTAAGAACACAGTAAGTGTAGCAGGCAGACAGCCCTCAGATTGGGAGAAAATATTTGCAGGTAATTCCTTTGACAAAGGTTTAATAATGAGAATCCACAGAGAACTCAAATGTATTAGCAACAAAGGTCAAAAATGATCCCATCTCAGGGTCGGAAAAGGACTTGAAGAGAAACTTCTCTAAAGAAGACAGGCGCACGGCCTACAAGCACATGAAAAAATGCTCATCATCCTTAATCATCAGAGAAATGCAAACCAAAACTACCTTGAGATATCATCTAACTCCAGTAAGATTAGCCCACATAACAAAATCCCAGAACCAGAGATGTTGGCATGGATGTAGAGAAAAGGGAACGCTTCTACATTGCTGGTGGGAATGCAAACTAATACATTCCTTTTGGAAGGATGTTTCAAGAATACTTAAATATACTGTTTTATATCCAGAAGACCAAAAATCACATCACAACAAAGATATCTGTACCAGAATGTTTATTGTAGCCCAATTCATAATTGTTAAGTCATGGAAGAAGCCCAAGTGCCCATCGACCTATGACTGGATTAATAAATTGTGGTACATGTATACTGTGGAATACTTTGCAGTCTTAAAGAAAGATGGAGACTTTACCTCTTTCACGTTTACATGGATGGAGCTGGAACATATTCTTCTTAGCGAAGTATCTCAAGAATGGAAGAAAAAGTATCCAATGTACTCAACCCTATAGGAAACTAATTTATAGCTTTTATATGAAGGTTATAACCAAAGTATAGCCCCCAAATATGGGGAAAGTGGCAAGGGAGGGAAGGGGAAGAAGTAGGATGGGTGGATGTAGGGCGATTGGTGGGATCACACCTATGGTGCATCTTAGAAGGGTGCATGTGAAACTTACTAAGTGCAGAATATAAATGTCTTCACATAGTGATTAAGAAAATGCCATGAAGGCTATGTTAAACAGTTTGATGAAAATATTTCAGATGGTATATGAAACCAGCACATTGTACCCCATGATTGTATTAATGTACTCAGCTGTGATTTAATTTAAAAAATGTATCTGATTGGTTCATCTTTTGTAGCAGATAATATTTTATTCTTTTGAAAAAGAAAAAGGATCAGTATCTGTGCTTTAAGATTATAACAATAATTAAAATCCATTAAAATCAAATTTCCTAATGTGTCTTGTAGTTTTCATACTTTAAAAGAAGAGAAATAGTAATGACTATATAGAAATTTATCTCTGAGGCTTTTGGTATAAAAATCCTATTATGTTTTTTCAATTACGTGCCTGATGAATAGACTTTTAACAAAAATCTGAAACCTATTACATTTATTTCTGAAATTTTTGACAAATAATTCAAAAGCCTCCCCCTATGCCTAATTAATCTCCTTTTATATTTCATTGTTTTAAGAAAAATTTCCAGATACTCTTCCTCACCTTTTGAATTAAGTACACAAAATGAATATTTATAGTTACTTCGAATCTTTTTAATTTTCTCTTTTTCAAAATATTCATGTTTACTTATAGATATTTTGGGGGACTTACAGTTCATGATTTGATGTTCTGGAGATAATAAAAATCAAATAGAAAATTCACAATTAAGATATAGAAATATTTAAATTCTCATAATATTTTATTCTCTCACTCCCCCACATACATCCTCTCTCATCAATTTTATGCCACTTATTTTTTCCCATTTTCATAACTTTTTCTTTTGTGAATATAATAGTTCAAAATGACACAAAATATATTTGGGGAAAAAACAGTCATATACATAGGTATTTGTGGAATAACGACCTACTTCTATAAATTTTAGGATAAAAAAATATGGAAAAATCTTTTCTTAATGAAAATATTGCAAAAATAAAACTGAGTCAACATGGACCTGAATCAGTTAATGTTGTTGCCTAGCAAATCATTAAATTTGGTAATGACCTTGTGAAAATTTATAAGAAAAGTTAGAAAAGTACATAACACTCTTTGAGAATAAGGAAAAGGATGATCAGTGGATTCAATTTTCCTGCAAGATGTATCATGAAATAATAGCTTTTTATTGTTCAGAAAAATAATTTTAAGTCATACATATTAATTAAATCAATAAATATTTAATTAGACTGCAATAGTTGCCTAAGATATGGTAGGCAAAAACATTATAGTATATTGCAGGATAAAATTTTTGTTGCTTATACAGTGTAGTATAGTATATGACAATAACATTAGGCTACTTTTTATTTAAAATCTGTAATACCCAACTTGCTCAACTATAATACCCATCTTGCTCAATTCCACAACTTTTTAAAGTTGTCATTATGGAATTTTTAAAATGTAAACAATTTTAAAATGTATACAGAAATGAAAGTATAAATGACTATAACTATCATTTATACCTTTAAGTAACTGCCTGGGTTGGGGGGACATTATGTTTGTTTGTTAGTTGATTTTTTTGTTTGTTTAAACAGTCTCACTCTGCCTTCCTGGCTAGAGTGCTGTGGTGGCAGGTGTCACAGCTCACAGCAGCCTCAGAGTCTTGGACTCAAGCGATCCTCTTGCCTCAGCCTCCCTTTAGAATTGCAGGCCTAGCCACCATACCAGGCAAGTAATTGTCATTGAAATGTTAAAATAGCCAATATTTTGTTCCTCTCATGTTAATTAGTCTTTTATTTTCTTTTCCTTTCCCTTTTCTAATTTAAATACATAATTAAAAAATATAAGTTAATTTGTACCTGTTTAAACAATTGTTATATGTAATTTATTACGCAGTAGTTACATGAAATATCTTCATAATGAGATATATTCTGAATACATAATTTATTGTCAACATTACAATTTTTAACAATTCAAATAAATTTTTAATCTATTTTTAATGTGGTGAATAGTCTCATAGCATCTGGTTCAATGCCTAAACAGTAGGCAATATTTTAAAATGACTTCAATTAAGAGAAGATAGCTATTACTACTTTGCAGTTGAATTTGTTAAAAAAAATAAAAGGAATAGAAAAGAAAGGAAAAAGAAAATAAAATAAATGGACCCTTCTCTAGAAAGATTTGTCTTACTTATTTAGTGAGTTATTTTTGTATCAATAGCTTTGTGTCTTTGTAGAATAAATTAATTGAAGAAAAATGTATTAATTATTGTATTTTGCCATATTAGAAATGAATTTCAGGGGAAGGAGTGCCCATTTTCTATTCCTTTGACAGCATCACACAGATTAGTCTCTCTTACCCTAGAGTTAGAAGTCTCTTCTTTGAAGTATTTCTACATTCTGGCAAGCCTTTTGCTCTATTTTCAAAATACACACAATTCTTCATTTTGCCATGTCCTTTAGCCATTTTGAAATAAATATAATAACTTGAATTTATATGGTAGCTTTCAGGCACAAACCCCATGGTAAGCCACAGGTACTAAGTTTTATGAGCCATCTAGTGATATACGCTGTCTAATTCAAAAGCACAGCTACAATCTTCAAATCCTAGAGACTCCAAGAAGATCTAGGCCCTTAGATACATTATGTAGATTATGCAGGATTTCCACTGGTGGCTAGACTGATCTAAAAGACAGAACAAAACAGAATTTGAGGTTTTTCTTCTTAAATGTGTGTAGCAATATAAAGATCTCACACTGCCTCATAGGGTACTATTTTTCTTATTTTTTTTATTTGTAATACTATTTCTAGATTTTAATTCTTTACCTTATGTTTTATATAGATTGATATAAAGAACAAATCATATGTCATTTCATAGCTAACACAAATCGTCCTTCTTTTTCTGTATCATAAAAACTAATTGCATACAAAATATATTTACCAAATATAAATTGCCTTTTCTTTTTATTTTTACTTTTTTTAAATTTTTACATATACATGTATTTATTAGGTTTTCGCTTTTTGCCTTCACAGAATTAAAAAGACTTAAAATTTAATAATAATAACAATGTTTAAGATAAGGATTAGAAACACAAACCTTGTGAAGAATGAAAACGAAGATAAATTCATTCAGGAAAGAAAACAGATGATTACTGCATTGAAATATTAAGCAATATTAATAATAATAATGCAAAGAAAGTACTGTTCACATTGTCAAATAAGAGCATGTATATTATAGAGTGCTTTGACTCTGAGGCTCAGTATGAAGTCACCAGTTAACTTCTTATTTTTTTTACCAAAGTCTCAAAAAATAGACAACTAATATTATATAAATAAAATTAAAAGATAGTTTCAAAAAACAGATTATGCCAAATCTTATAGGCAATAGAAAAATAAGAATTATTTCAAAATCATTCTACTTGATCTGGATACACCTGATATTGAAATTGGAGAAAATATATTGTTATAAAGGGAAATTGCAAGCATATTTCACTTATAAATGACGATGCAATATCCTAAACAACATATTGACAAGTTGAATTAAAAATTAGTGTTTAAGTAATGTACTTGATCAAAATTGAATCCAATTCACATGAGAATTAGTCACTATTTTCTTTCCTTTTTTTTTTGTTTTGGAAAGAAAATAAATTATTTTATAATTTCATAACTTAAATAATGTTAAAGATGTCTTATTTTATAATATTAAAGATATACTGTAACTTCCCTTTTGCCTAAATCATTTATACATTTGCAAGCATAGAATTTGTAAGAAGTTTTTATTTTCTCTATGTCAACAGATTTGGTCAAGAGAGGATTTGCTTCAAATTATAGTTATAAAGCTAGGAAAATATAAGGCAGTCTCAGTTTTTGGTATGATCATAGATTGTTTTTTTCCCCTCAGATGTCCTTTAAAAAATGCAAAATCACAGGAATAATATTTTTTTTTCCAAAATTATGGCTATTTGAAAGTCTTAAATGATATAGAATCTGAAAAGCCAAAAGTGGTTGGCTTTATGTTGGGAATTACATATCATTTTATCTTTAATTCTTTTTCTTTCAACACACCTTAATACACATCACAAATTGTATGATAATAATAGTCAATAGTACTAAAATGTAGTGAACAATGTTTCTAGGATTTTGCTAAAATCTTGTACATATCTTATTTTTTATATTTTTAAAGCACCTTTTTTTTTTTTTTTTAAGAGCAGCTTTACGTTCAAAGCTAAATATAGAAGAAGGTACAGAATTTTTTTCACATACCCAATGCCATTGCCTCACCATTTTTAACAAACCACACCAGAGTGGCACATTTCTTAAAACTGATGAACCTGCATTGATACATCATAATTACCTAATGTCCATACTTTACATTTGGGTTTGTTCTTGTGCCTGCAATCCTGGCAGAACCCTTTGTTCTATGGGCTTGGACAAATGTACAATGACATATATTTGGTACATCATTATAATTTCCAACAGAATAGTTTTGCTGGCTTTAATATCCTGTATGCTTTACCTTCTTTTTGGACCCCATCTTGCTTTAATCTGCCGCCAACCCCCCAAATACCACACACACACACACACACACACCCCAGCCACTACTGATGTTTTTTATTGTCTTTTCAGAATGTCATATGGCTGGGATCATATAGTATGCAATTTTTCTTCAGATTGGCTTCTTTTTTTACTTATAGTAATACACATTTTAGTTTCTTCCATGTCTTTTTGCGGTTAGATAGATACTTTTATTTTGGTGCTAAATAACATTTCATTGTTAGGATACCACAGTTTATTTATCTATTTATCTGCTGAAGGACATATTTTTGCTTTCCAGTCTTGACAATTATGAATAAAACATCGAATGGGGTGCAGCTTTTGTGTGGACAGATGTTTTCAAGTCACTTAGTTCTGTGAGAAGCCATCAGGCTCTCTTCCAAAGTAACTGACCCAGAATAGTCAACACAGTATTGAAGTAGAAGAATACATTTAGAAGACTGGTGCTACCCAGTGACGAGATTTACTATAAAGCTACAGCAATCAATCCAGTGTGCCATTAGTAAGAGAATAAAAAATTAGATCAGTGGAATAGAAAGAGAGCCCTGAAGTGAACCCACATATGGTGAATTGATCTTTGAAAAAGAAAAATGGCAGTACAATGGACCAGAGATAATTTTTCCAAAAAATAGTGCTGGAACACCTGGACATCCACACAGAAAAAGTGAATTTAGACCTAGAGCTATACCTTTCACAATAATCAATTTTAAATTAACCTAAATGTAAATGGAAAATATGCAAAACTCAGAGATAACATAGAAGAAAACGTCTATGACCTTGGGTATGGCAATGACTTTTTAGATGACCCTGGAAGGCTATAAACTAGAAACCAAAAATTTAGGAACTTGTGCTCCCATTCTTAGATGAACTTGAGTGAATGCAAATTTTCCTCTTTCACTTACCATAAATTTAATATCTCCATCAATCTTAAGATGTGTCGCTTCGGGGAATGAACCAAGGAAGGAATGATTGTATTCAGGCACGTGTTTTCCTTAGATTCTTTGGTTGTTTTATCCTCTGTTCTCCTGAGTGGGAAAGAACATGGCTATTTTTATTTTTATTCCCATTTAACAAACTAATTTTTTGATATATAATTTACGTGAAGCAAAATCCATAGATTAGAATGCAAACTTCAATGACTTTTGAGCAATATATGTACTCATATAACCATCATCCCAATACAAATTGAAAAGTCCCATCACTCAAGAAAGTTCTCCAGTATACTTTTCCTTCACTCTCTCCAATGCTGTGATTTTAGATCAGTTTGGCTATTCTTGAAACATGCATAAATTGAATCAAACACTAACTAAATCCTCTTATATAATACTATGTGGCTTCTTTTGCTGAAAATCCTTTTTGATGTTTGTCTATGATGTTAATACTCAATTGTATATTTTTTCCACAAATTCTTATTCAATCGTGTTCTCAGAAATTTTTAAATACTATGATTAAAACTGTTACAAAAATATTTGTCAATTTTTTTGTGGGCGTATGTTTTTATTTATCATGGGTAAACACTGAAGTCTGGAATTGCTGTGTCATAGGGTAAAGCAAATGGGTTGTTATAGGAAAAATCTTTCCAAAATAGTTATTTATTCCTATATCATGATGTCATAGTTATAGTTGCTTCATATCTTCACCATTATTTGGTATTTTCAGTCTTTCCAATTTTACTGTGTGGATGAGAATGGTGGACAATGTTGTTGTGGGTTTATTTTGCACTTTTGTAATGATTGAAGTTGGCAGATAATTAGCTTTTTATTGTCTATAAGTCTCTATGGCTGTTTTACTTTTTCATTCATTAAATTATTCCTTTTTGCTTTTTTTTGAACAATCTCATCGGAGAACCTTTTTTTTTTTTTGTAGAGATAGAGTCTCACTTTATTGCCCTCAGTAGAGTGCCGTGGCGTCACACAGCTCACAGCAACCACCAACTCCTGGGCCTAGGCAATTCTCTTGCCTCAGCCTCCCGAGTAGTTGGGACTACAGGCACCCGCCACAACACCCGGTTATTTTTTTGTTTTGCAGTTCAGCCAAGGCTGGGTTTGAACCCGCCACCTTTGGCATATGGGGCCGATGCCCTACTTGCTGAGCCACACGCACTGCCTGAGAAGCTTTTATTTTATTTTTAATAATTTTATTGAATCATAATTATGTACATTGGTGCAATCACAGGGCACGATTCATATACATTCAGTAATATTTTGATCATACTGTTACAGATATCCTTCATGGCATTTCCTTGATCACTATATGTACATACTTAAAAAAAGAGCTTGAAGACTTGGTGCTTTTGTGTTACATATTGATATAATCCCTTATTATTTCTACCTTAACTTTGGGTATCTTTTTCCTTCTTTCTTGTGTTTAATTTGCTTTTTTTTTAACATATTAGAATTAATTTTTAGCTTTTTTGTTAGTTATTTTGTTTTTGTAGTTTATATTTTTGCTTATGTCCATTTAATCCATACATCTTCCTCTAAGCATATTTATTTGTATCACACATTTTAATATATGATTATTTTACTTTAGATTATTTTAAAATGTTTTCTATATTTTGTTGTATTTTTTCTTTGATTCATGGAATTTTTAGAATCATATTTTGTAATTTGAACTATATACAAAATTTTAGTTACTGTTTTTTTCCAGGAATTTTTTTTAAGGAAAATCAGGCTTGGCGCCTGTGGCTCAATGGGCTAAGGTGCCAGCTATGTAAACCTGAGCTGACGGGTTTGAATCCAGGCTGGGCCCGCCAAACAACAATGATGGCTACAACCAAAAAATGGCCAGGTGTTGTGGCAGGCACCTGTGATC